>JBAMBQ010002900.1:0-34974 GCA_037044495.1 Stegana nigrithorax
CATCGCGTACATTCTACGAAGTGGATGTGCTCGAATCATTCAGCATGCAGGATAATCACTTCATGAAGGTGCATTCGCACGCATTTAGCTTTAAATGTGAGTAACATACATGCCATCTTGCCAGCTAATAAGTAAATAACACCAATTTTCAGTGATCTCCAAGCTCAGCATTGCCGGCAACATATTCGCAGACGTCGAGGGCGAATGGTTCGAGGCGTACATACGCGAAAGCATCGTCATACGCGAGAACTCTTTTGGCCCCACCAGCGACATTGCATTTCGCGGCATTAAGTTGCATCGTGACTATCAGCAGAGCGAGCGCATGGAGCTGCGCTTCATCAGCAATACGCTACAGTCGGACAGTTCGCGCGAACCGCCGTCACTCGAGTTCGATGCACGTTTCGCATTGGGTCTGAAGCAGCTGCGCTATGACAGAACGTGGCCCTGCTATGCCCTGGACACCACACAACAGCCGCCGGTGCCGAAGTCGGCATTCTTTCGCTTGCACAGCGATAATATATTTTTCAGGCGTGAGAGTACTGCTGACAACACTTTTGTAGTCTTAAACAAAGTCATCGAAATGGACTGCCAGCGTCGCTCGTATGTGGCGTATATAGTCGCCGGCAGCGTGCTGCTGGCGCTGCTTATTTTGCTCATTGTGCTGCTTGTCTGGTGTCACATCGCGAAGAAGCGTAAACGCCGCAAAATGGACGTTGTGCAGCCGGAGCCGCGCACCTATAAGGAGACGCAAATCATTTACCAAATTGAAAATGCTGGTCTACTCAAGACTGATCTGTGACACAGACATAAGTGTCACAAGGCAGCTAATCCGTATACCGCAAATGGCAACGGAAACAGAAACTAAAGGCTCAACATGTAAACCCACATGGAGACATATAAAGCACAGCTTAAAGATGCTAAGAAGTGGCCTGGCTGGACCAATGGAGCAGCGACATGTGCGCACCAATACCTTCTGAGTTACGAGTACCAAAATGTTTTCTTCTTAGGCTTAGGCATATATAAAAAAAATGCTCGTAAAACGGGCCCCCCGATAGGTTAAGATATCTATGTATACTATGATGATGATTTTTTTGTTTTTTTTGTTTTTTTTTTGTTTTTCTCTTCCAATGCGATATTTAATTTAAATACATACACTCCTAGTAGTTCTTTAAGCGTAGGACTTATGCATTTTTCTTTCTTATCAAAATGTTAGATTATCATATAGACTTACCCAATAGGCAGATAAGACTCGAGCGCCTGATGCACTGTAAGCGTTGGCTCGGCCAGCGCAAAGCCCTTGGAGAGCAGCGCATGATGTGTGTTGATTGTCTCCTCTATGCCGCTCAGATCATCGATGTCCTTGTCGTCTAGCATGAAACAAGCAGACATTTGAAATAATGCAATGCATTGCATGTGCAATCTGCTCGAAGGCAACTCACATACCTGGCAAATTCAAATCCTTCTTCATTAGATTTGCGCTGCACATGCCGCCCAAGTAGGCCAGTTCCTGTTCGAGACGTATCAGGCAGGAGTTGCTCGTATTCACCTGTAATGAGGCAACCAATGAAAAATCCAAATCAATAACAATGCAGCCAAGCAGCAGCATGGGTCACCCACCGCCGTTGGATTATCATAGCCGACAACGAGACACTTGAAGCCATAGCGATTATTGTGCGGATCTTGCGCGTACAGTGAGGATGTCTCCAAAGAGAACTCCACGCAGCTGCCGGGTAGTATAAGCACGTTTTGCATCCAATTGGCGGCACTAAAAAGATATGAGAAACTATTAATAAGCAGCGAAGCAAATTGACGTCGTCTACTCACGTGTTGAATTTCTTGACGACAATCCACTCGCGTTCATTGCAGTCCTGCGCCCTGCTGCTGGCATTAGCAGGACCAGCAACTCCAGCAGCAGCAGCAGCAGCAGAATTGCCAACGTTTGTTCTATGATTATAGCAACTACTCATGGTCAGCTGCGCATTTTTGCTGCTGGCCGATGATGTTGTGCGTCGCAAGCTTAGATTTTGCTCCAGCATGTCGGAGTATTCTTCGTTGCTTTGGCACGGCTCGGCCAGCGTGCTGTGCACGGGTATCGAAAGCAACAGATAGTCCTCCAGTTGTGCGGTGCCACATTGCGCGTCGAATTCAATGGTCAGCCACTGCACGCACGGCGGAAACTCCACACGGTAGCAACTAATCGTGGCACTGCGATACGGATGCTCGCTTTCGACTACGCAATAATGGTTGCTGGTCGTGCATGTGTCACTCGGCTGTGGTTGCGGTTGCGATTGCGTCATCGGTGGCTGTTCGCCTTGCTTGCGTGGCAGAAAGTTCATGGCCAGTTGGTGCATGTCCTGCGCCATGGCTGCACTGCCGCCACTGCGATCCTCCGAGACGTACAGCTGATTAAGTGCCGCTATGTGTGGCAGAATCTCCTTAATGAGTCCCAATATTTGCACAGAGCTCTGTGTTGTATTAGACATAAAGAGATTAGTGGTTTGGGTCATGAGTTCAGGTTGACAAAAATTACCTTGGGATCACTGCATGCCAAATTGGCAATGTGCGCATACACCAAAGGCAGCAATGTGTGGAACATGTTGGACGAGGCAAGATTGAAAACTTCCAAAAGCTGGACGAGTGCCAGTTTTGCTGTTGCCGGTGGAGCGTCCTCAGAGTCGGAACGTCCCAGTAATAGAGTCTGTTGGTGTTGTTGCCGTGCTTGCACAATCTCCTCGGCGACCTCATCCTCTGTGCGCTCATTGCCATTCAGCTTAGCGATCTGCCCATTACGAAAGTTCAGATCGTGCACGGCAGGTGTCTCCTCGATGCCGATCTCGGTGGCACCGATTTCGATTTCCATCTCGAAAGGATTTGTCGAACGTTTATCGAATTTTAACGTCTCCATAATGCCCTTCGAGAAGGACTCAATGCGCTTGGTGATCTGATCACGTGCTGTCGAAATATTCGGGTCCACGGGTAGCACCGAAGTGCGCGAATTGTTCGCCCAGTTGATATCCATATGCTCTTCAATGGGTGTGATATTGTGCTCCGAGTCGATGGTCTGCGTATGATTCGACGAGTTGTCAGAAGGAGACGATGAGGCTGCCAATGCATTTCGTGCCAGTATCAGTAGTTCGGTGCACTTCTTGGTGATGTCCGAGGCGATCTGCAGTGCTGTATCACGTGTAGACACTTCCGTGGTGCTGTGCGCACCACCGCCTGCACTAATGGCTCCACCACTGCCACCAGCGATTGTGGATTCGTTCTTTACCGGCGTGCTGTAGTACAATATGCAAGGTATTTGGCCACGCTGTGGTGTCGTGCCGTTGAAGCTTAAATCACACGAGTAGAAGTGAAATACAACACCGCAGGGGCCACGTATGGATGGAATGCCTGCATCGCCGGAACAAGTGCGTGCGCCTTGCGAGCACAGCCGCAGTGCATAGCGTGAATGCTCCTTAATGTGCACCGGGTGCTCAAACTTTAGCTCGGCCATGTCATTGTGTACCACATCCTGATCGTACGATCCCGACACCGACTCAAGTGTTTCCCATTTATGCTGCGGCTGCAGGTCTCCTGTATTGTCATACAGCAGCTCCAGTTGATAGTCGTAGCTGCCGGAGCCCGAGTAGACCATGGCGCCTGCAATAGCAATGCCAGCACGGTCCACCGAAAAAGCAATGGCATCGGGTCCAAAGTTGCCTGTATTCCAGGTGCGACTAAGATCGCAACGCGCGAATCGCGAACCCGTTGAGTGTAACGTCCGTGGTGGCAAAAACATCTTGTCATACTCGCCCAGCGATGTCTGATAGACGATCTCCGCCAGAACGCGCGCCAGCAGATGACAGCAGTTATCTATCAGACCTTGATTGATGCCATCCTTGCCGAGGCCAGTGCCGGACGTGGAATAGTTGAAGCTCACCGAACGATTGTAAATGTACTCTATCTTGGCACGTATTGGATTGGCTATAATCTCGAGCAGTCGCACTAGCACATCTTTGAATGTCCAGCAATTACCTAGGAAGTCGCTTTTTTCCTGCTGCGTGCGATAAATCATCTGCTCCACGAGTATCGGGTACTGATGCGCCTCGGTGGAAGAGAGCATCGGCAGACCAGAATTGTCACTCGGACTAATAATCGATTGGCGTTCATTGCCAGCATTGAGCAAGGAGAAGGTCGAGCGCAGTTTCACCGAAGGTGAACATAAACCCGCCAATATGGCGCTCAGCAGGCGCGAGTGCAACGCTCCTTTGTCCATTTGCGCTAGCAGATCACAAAGGCAGTTCCACTTGAGTGTTGACGTTGGATAGAAGGCGTCAAAGCAGGCCACAAAGCTCAGATGGCATTCATCGAGTATCTCAAGCACCATAGTATAACCTGGTAAGAAAAAACGGACTTAAGTGAACAGGGCAGCTAAGCAATTAAATAGCAAATTATGAATACTCACCCTCATCCGTGCAGATATCCTTGAAGATGTCATCGCAAAAGATGCCAATCAACAGCGCACGCACATTTCCGATGCACTCCGCCAACTGTATATTCTCCATGTTGGGTTTGCGCGTAACGGGCGTGCCGGCACTGGTGGAACCCGTGGTAGCCGTCGTTGTTGTGTCACTAAAGTACTTAGCCACATTGCTGGCGATCAGTGTGTTGGCTGCATTGTTAACCGCCGCCTTGAGAGCACCTTTACTATTGGCCTCATATGCGCCACCCTTGTTCGAACTGGACCCGTTTGCCATCAGTTTGCCCTGCGACAGTTTGGACAGTGCGGCGACAATATTTGTGGCGTGTGTCGTGCTTCCAGTGCTGGCCACAGCCGCCGCCAGGGCTGTGGCACGCTGCGGGTAAATCTCGTTGGTGTACTTACGCAACAAACGCAGGCACGATTTGTTTACATAGCTGAGATACTCTAGACTCTGTTTGACCTGCAGCTGTCCAGACTTTTCGCGTTGGTCGCGAATATTCGTCTTAAAGGACTCCCACGACCAGCTGAGCAGCACGACTAAACTCTCAAAGCATTCCTTGGTCACGCTGTTTGCAAAAGCTTTGGATATCTTTTGCACTGGCTCAGCATCGATGGGTGCGGGCGGTTGCTTTGATTCTTGCGAGATGAGGCGGTAGAGCACGGCTGGTATTTGACCCGAATTGACATCGGTGCCATTGTTTGCTTTTTTCGAGGATTTAAACGAGAACACGACCTGATCCTCAGTCGTCACCGATGCCTGTCCACACGAGCCACAGTCCGAAGACGGTCCCGAAACGCGTGCCCACACCAGAAACCAACGTCCTGCGGGTGCATTAACCGGCTTGGGCAACAGTATGTGATGTTTACTACGTGCAGCACATTCGAAAGGTATCTCCTTAGTCTCACTGACTAGCACACCATCCTTTTCGTAGCCACCACCGTCGGCACCCATATCATACAGTCGTACCTTGCAGGTGTACTCACCACGGCCACCGAAAATGCCAAAGCCAACAATCATAATGTCCGTGTCAGCCGAGAAACGTACGGCTTCCACACTGTGACCGGAGTAGCCCCAGCCACCACCAAAGTTGTCGAAACGATTGACCACTTGATATTCATTATTCTGCGCTTCGATAGTCTGCGATGGTTGCTTCGGTAGCGACTCCTCAAAACAATTAGGTCTAGAAGGAGAGTAGATCAATGGTTTTGAACCTTTCAGCAAATGAAATTCCACACTCACATGTTGTCCTGCGCAGATGTCAGTATATCCAGGCAAGCAAGTAGATTCAGTGAAGCCTGCGAACGAGAAATGCGTGTATCGATCTTGCTGGGCAGCGCCAGTTCCGGAGACAGCAAGGCGCGATAGATGGCAGAATTCTGTGCGGCAAGGAGGCAGAAGAAAAACCGAAGGCAATTAGTGATGTGTGTGGTTTACTCATTTAATTATGGCTTACCGGGCCGCAGTCCACTGTGATCTCATTATTAAGCACATTGTGGCAACGCAGCTTCTTGGCAGCACCGTCGAAGACCCAGAGCACATTGTAATGAGGATCCATGGCGAATGCAACTTGAGGTTGCGGCTTCTCCGGGATGACGGCAGCAGGTGCAGCTGCTGCAACGGCTGCGCCCTGCTCTGCCTGTCGACGTTGCCGGCGTCGTTGTTGTGCCACAGGCGGCACCACTTGCTGCTGCTGTTGTTGTTGCTGCAGTTCACCATGCTCCAGCTGATGATGAACTTCGAATATTTGGTTTCGCGCTTCATGCATGCTACGCGACATTTGCTCATTGATGGGCCCCGCCGAACCGGCCGCTGCAGGCGGTGTTGCGGCACCACTGGCCACCTCCACAACTGGTGTTACCACGTCGATATTCTGATTAATCTCCGGCTGTGCATTGGCCTTGTTGCTCTGTATAATCTGCACAAAGTTGATCTGGTTACGGTGGTGTGCTGTGCAGCTGCCGTCGCGTCGATTAATGGACAACGTATGATATGACAATGGAATTGTAGGTATGAGCACTGCAAGAAACGTTTACAATGAGACCGAGATGCATCTGTTGATAAAACGTACGTACAAATTGTTTTCTTATTCGCCACGACGTGCATTTTTGGAAGCATTTGTGCTGTGATTAGCGATTCGTCAATTTTGATGAAAGTCTGATCGCCGCTAGCGCCGATCCAGGTGACCTTTTTACCAAAACTAGGACCCAGGCCGCTAAAAGAAAACAGAGAATTTATTTAGAAAGTATATCAAAGAATTGCAAAGAATGTTAAACTTACAAAACCGTGCCCGGTGTGCAGTGCCAAAGGAACTTTTGTCGTTGTGCCAATAATCCGGCTGCCGATGATGCATTAGCTTCCTTAGAGCCGCTAGGCTGCATCAGTTCAGCGGTCAATTTAACTGGTGAGAACTTGTATTCCTCAGTGTCACCGCCTCCGGAAGCTTTGTGATTAAAATCGTTGGGCAAACGTCCCAGCTGTCCTTTCTGATAGTTTCCGAACGTGTACACCATTCCCTTGTGCGTCATGAGCACTGTGTGATTGCTGCCGGCGGTCACTTGACTAACAGCACCCTGCACGTGCACCTTCACTGGCCCATTGACGGCTTGTAAGTCGCCGGTGCCCAGCTGGCCGTACTGATTGCTGCCAAAGGTGAACACCTCTCCGGCCAGTGTTAGAACAACAGTATGATGAAGACCGCAAGCGATCTGCACCACGGGCGATTGGCTTGGCAGACTCAAAAGCTGTGGTCCCAGCGGCGCCACGCGCGGCGGATCCTTATCGAAATCGACATTCGTGTTGTTATCCTCTAGAGGTTTTTTATCGCGGCGTCGCATGATTAACGTCTTTGAACGCGGCCTATGCAGATCGCTTGGCAATTGTTTGGCATCCTTGGCATCGGCCGTATCAGCTTCCTGCAGTGCAATGCAGGCCGCACAAAGGCCACATTTCGCACAGCCGGCGTCGCCATGGCCACACGGACAAACGCTACCCGCAAAGCGTTCTTCATTTGGCACATTCAGCGCTGACACACAGGACACATTGTAGCCGGTGCACTCGCGACAAACCACACATACGCGACACTGACCCTGCACTAGATTGTGATCGTCATAATCGCACAGCGTTGAAAAGTCAAACTTGATGCGCTTGCCTTTGTCACCACCACTGGCGGCACCCTCACCCACGCTGCTGGGCACTGGCACTATAACCGCCGGCGATGTCGCTACAGTCGCTGTGGAAGTTACCACCGACGCGGATGGTGCTGGTGGTGATGATGATGTTGACGTCGAAGTAGTTGCGCCATCCTTTCCGGACTTATTGAAGACACGTCCACATTGACCCTTATTATTCAGTCCGAATGTAAAGAGTTGCCCCTTCGCATTCAAGGCCACGCAATGTGCCTTGCCAATGGCCACCTTCGTGATGTGCTGATCAATGAAGTCGGCCACAAAGCCCATGGTATCGCATTGTGCCGTATCCTTGCCAAACATAATCAATTTGCCAGTTTTTGTGACGAAAGCGGAGGTGCCGTTGTTGCATGCCGCATGCACAATCACGTGACCATCAATTTTGGACATCTTTTTTGGCTTCACCGCTTTCGGCGAGCGGCGATTCTTTGACGTATCGCCATCCTCGCCGCGACGCGATGTGCCCGTAAAATAGACGGTGCCATCATCATTGACCAGCAGTGCATGTATGCCATCGTGGCCCAGCGCTATGTGCACAATATTCGCAGCCTTTGAGATGATCAACTCTGTTAGCTTCATGGTAGGCGTGCGCCCAATCGACTTTAGTCCCAATGCCGCCGATTTGCCATAGTAGTACACCTTGCCGTTGGATGCGCGCACTATGCCGAATTCCTTGCCGCAAACGATGCTCTGCACATCCAAGTCGCCGGGCAGTTTCGGCTCGAAGCTGTTGTAAGAAGACTGTATTTTTTGTACTTGATTCTGGTTAAGCATTTCATCCTCGAAAGCGGCATAGCCAAGTGTGCGAAACTTCTTGCGTGCCAGTTGCAATGGTAGCTCGAATGGCGGCGGTGCCGACTCACCAGCATAGTTGCTTATACCCAAATTCAGCTTCTTGACGACCAGCGAATCCTATCCAAACAAAAAAAAAAACAATCATTATATAGTTTAATAAAATAATCTAGCAACTCACATCGCGATTCGTACAGATAGCACTAAGCGATTCATCGTCCGTGAAAAGCACGTAGTTGAAGCCTTCGCGGATGGGCAGCATATTCATTGGATTCATTCCCTTTGAGGTCAGCGTATCCGTATTCACCAACTGCAGGTGGTCAGCATTGCGTTTGGTGTTGCGACGGAAATAGAGCTGCCCGTTACTGTAGCCCAACCAGACATGTCGCTCTCGCGTAAAATCCTCATTTTGCGCATAGATGTGTCCCTTATAGGAGCCACCGAAGCCGGTACCGATTTTCAGCAATGCGCCGCCATGCAGTAAATAAATAAAAGTGCCGTCACACGTCATGGCTGGCTGCATGAGCAGTGACGCGTTGGAGGCCGCTGGCAGTTTCAGTGTAATCTATAAAAAAAAAAAAAAACAAAATTAAATTATGTAAACTATATGTAAGTGCGACAAAAGTGCAACAAATACCTCCTCCAACAACGAATGTGCCGGCACGCCGTTGCTGTGAAAATCAGGACGTGTGGGTTTGTTCAACGCTGCACTGATGACCGTGTGCTGTAGCGTCGTTAGCACCGCTGGCAATTGTATGATCTGCGTGGAAAGCTGCCTGGGCGACATGAGCATAGCGGCAATCGCCTTCAACATCTTGCCAGTGTCGCCGCGCGCTATACACAAACCAATAAGCGCTCCACACGCAGTTGCCGACCAGTTGGCTTCGGCACCGGCACTGACACTGGCACCGGCCGATGCGCTAACAGCAGCTCCCGCACCAACGGCCAACAACGTTGGCGGCATGGTGGCCAAATCAAGTAATAAATCGTACAGTGGATTGATGAGATCGTCGGGTTCCAATTTAAACGACTCTGGCTGTTGACCCTGTATGACATCAAGCAGCGCCTTCAGCGCCTTCGTGCACAGCATCGGCTGTATATGCCGCGCATCGGCAATCAGCTCAAAGAGGCTACGCAACCCAGCACCCACAATAAGCGGCACTGTTGCCACAATACGCGGTTCCCGTTCCGTTGCCTCATCCGAATCACTATCCGCATCGCTGTTTGCTGAATCATTGCGTAAGCGTTTCTCCAACTGATGCGCGCCATTGCCCACATCACTCACCGCTAGCACCGCATGGCACGAGCAATCCCGCAGCCCCAGATTGCCCACCATGCACGTATTGGCGCACAGCAAGCAACAGGCTGAACTGGTGTTGCTCCATTTCTTAACGGCTGCTGCCGCTAGTGCGCCACCCTCGTGAAAAAGTGCGAAACGAGTTTCCGCCTCCAGCACAGTGGCGCGTATGGCCGAAAAGACGGCGAACTTTGAAGCATTCGGATCGAGCTCAATGTGCGATACAGGAAAGGCGGGAAAGAAGAGCAACTGGTCCTTAACTATTGGCGGATCAATAGGATTAACAATTGCGCCGGGGCCATTGCCTTCCAGCACAGCGGCGGCCGCAGCAATAGCAGCCGATTTCTTATCCTTATTCTTGCGCTTTGCGAGCGACTTGCGGTCGTTTTGTTGTTTTCTGCAATTGAGCATGGAACATAAACAGGGGTTATTTACAACTGAGAAGCCTCCACAGCTGGCAGTTAGGTTTTTCAAAACAGTTTCGCATAACAGCCATGTAGCATGCAAAGTATATACATAAGCTAAAGGCAAACACAAAGCCACTAAGCAGCCTTGCTGTCATTGATTAAACAATTCGACAAAAAGAATGGCAAAATAAACAAACTTAATGCAGGTCAGTGGATGCTAGTAAAGCAACAGCAACAATACCGACGACGACAACAACAACAAAAGCAAAAAAAAAAAAAAAAAGACAACTGCAGTAGCAGCACTACCAATAACAACAACAATCAGCTGTTTGGAGCCAATATGCATCAGCTGTTCGGTAGCTGTGTTTTTTTTTTATTTTACACAATCCCGAGAAACCGTTAGGGGTTGAAGTCTTACAAAGAAAATCGATTTTTCAACCCCAAAAACAAGCCGCTACGAGGCTTCACTCCACTGTTTGTAAAAACATTTTGTTATACTTCACCCATAATCACTGCTAGCTGTAATTTACCTTCGCGTTGAGCTTGTGTATAACTCATAGAAATGATCGCCATACTTTATGGGATTAAGAAGTCCGACCATAGCTTTTCGCCGAATACAAATTAATTAGTTATACTAACGCAAGTCGCCTAAATCGATATTTCTACTTTCTTTTTAATAAAACTTGTACACGGCGGCCAAACTTTTACTTTGTCGGCGGCGACAGATATGATACTATAACGAGATTCCAATTCCGTTTTTACACTTCAATTATTGCACAAAAAAATTATAAATATGTGAATTAAAACTATTATATGCACTTGAATGTAAGACACGCCCACTCCGCACTAGGTAATCGACATTTTAGTTTGAGTTTATTTATTTAATTTTTGCTATTTTCGCGAGTTCAAACATTCGCACGGAGAAGAAATCCGTTGCAATGATTTGGACAGCAGGACGAGTGAGCGGGTCATTGCCAGACTGCTCGAGAGAAATTTGAAAACTGTCGAATGTCTAGTTCTCGTTTACCATCCTGCTATCGCGCTCATACGCACTTATGAAGTGAACGTATTTATTTTCTTTTTTTTTTCGTTAAAATACTGTCACCCAGGCTGTGGTAGAAGGGAAAAAAACATTTTACGTAATTTGTGCAAAATAACGCATTTTTTGTCACAATATTGTAACGTTTTTGTTTTGATAAACGCAGGCACGATGGGCAACGCCTTGGCACATTATGTTAAGCCAGATGTGATGCCGGGACCCGATGTGGTGCCCTCTTTCGATCCAATGCTAGGCTTTGAACGTCGCAAAGAACGAGTGATGATTGCAACACGCGAGGAAATGGAATCCGCCAAATTACCGCTGGAGGATCGCGATTACTGTGCACACAAACTGCTGAATTATCGTGCCTGCCGTGCGGATACGTTTCCCTTTGTCTACAAATGCCACCATCAGAAGCATGAATACCTCACCTGCGAATATGAGGATTATGTGCTGCGCATGAAGGAATTCGAACGGGAACGCCGGTTACTTGAACGCCAGAAGCGTCTTGAACGTCAGGCTTAGAGTGTCGTGGACATTAAATATTTACAACATCAATAACAAATAACTACAACAACATTTGCGGCGTATCATAGTGTTTAAATCGTGCTCCAGTGTGCTGTTTGTCATCATTGTTGTTGCTCTTGTGTGACCCAACAATAATGAGTGGAATAACATGCAACAACAACAATGCATGGCTGCGTATACACGTCGACTCAAGCCCCTGCTGCAAAGCATTATTCATAAAAAGAAATGAACGAAAATTGTGCAAAAAATAATTGTGCTAGTTATACTACATATATATAAAAGAAACAACAAAACCAAATGCCACCACTGTGAAACCATTAATTTTTTTCTTAGTATATATAATAACCAAAACAAAAAAAGTGACTTAGGTGGTTCTCTTAATAAAAGAATTGTTGGAAATGTTTGACTTGATGTTATGACATAAATCTCGTTTACCATTGCAAGGCTGACATTTTGCCTTCCATATATAGATTTAATTAAAGTAGCAATAGCATTTTTTGTTTTTACTTGTTTATTTTCGTTTTTTAAATTTTTACATTTACATAACTTACTTTTGTGTGATGCTTGTTAAATAGTTTATAATGGGATAGTAACGACATTTTCTGATTTACGCTTACAAACTAACATGGCAAGTTGAAGGACTCTGCGATTTGTTTTATAACTGCCGCGCATAGGCAACAAAAAAATGATGCGCGTAAATTAATTAAAGATCACTGTGGTATATCTTAGAAACTACTCTGAATTGCTTAAATGCAAACAACTTGCGTTGTTTTAAGTGCATTCTCCACTTATTTGTTGTTTGTTCTTTGGTCTCACATAGCTGCCTGGCCATAATGGGCAACACATGCTGGCATCTATGATATTGCCATCAAATGCCCAATTTGCGCCAAAAGTCACGCATACGGCCGTCTGTCTCGAAGATACTGCGCAGCATGTACACTTGTAGCAGGCCAACGGCAATCATCATACCCATCTGCAGCATCGACCATGTATTCACTTTAGCGAAATTTGCCTCGGCCAGATTACGATCGCGTGCTTCGAAAGAGCGTAACATATCCTGCAGCTGTCGTGCTTTCGTCAGTTGCAAACGTATGCGTGCAATGAAATCCATGATGTCCTGCACCTTCATGTCATAGTATTCCTCAGGTGTTAGGCCCTCCAGTGCCTCATGCCACTGTTGATTATCATATTGAGGTGCGCCTTCGCGCTCCACAATCAGCTCAAAGAAGACGGTCTTCTGATTGAACATACTGAATTTATTGTCAAAGCAAAAACGATAGTCACCCTCTTTGACGACATCATGGCGATGCAAATTTTCGGGTTTCTTGAAGTCGCTGACAATGACCAGGCCTATCGGATCCAACATGGAGAAGCTAATGTCGAGGTCACCGTGCCCGCCATCGATGACCTGATACTCGATGTCAATCGTTTCACCGGCCTTTGCGCTGTGGTAGTAGCATTCCATGCGGCCGGCTTCGATGTAGACTGTCATCTCCTTCTCATAGGCACGCACCGGAAGGCAACCCAGCGCAATAATCACGTAAACCAACTGCAAGACTTGCTGTGCATGCCGTGGCATTGCGTTAAGCAGAATTGTGCTACTAGGAATTCAGTGTACTGCTTGGCGGCCCGACCAAATCGTTGCTTCTTCAAAAAGTAGCTTTGTAATCTTATACTTTATTATTATATTGCTTCCTCTTCAAAATCGCATTCGACTGCGAGTTTCGCGAATTATGTTGTCAGAAGAGAGAAGAGAGTGCTTCACCATGCGTCAGAGTGAGAAAAAACGTTTTCGTACTCTGCAAACCCTTCCTAACCTATTGGCAGAAGTTTTTATTCCACTACTCATCTTCTTCTTTACTTCGCTGCCAGAAAATCACCATTTCTTTTAGGGGGAAATTGTGGAAGAAAGTGTCAAATTCCAATTTGTCCTGAAGAAAAGCCTTACGCGTTAAACTTTTTTCTAAAAGTGAGAAAGAATGCGTGTCGGCCCGTGTAAAAAATCAGCTATTTTTCACAGTCAGCACAAAAATTCGAATTTGACATTTCTATACAATTTGACAGTTAGGATAACATTTTTGATTGTTGGTCATGCACTCCAAAACGGACCGCGCCGGTTAGGTTTATTAGTGTTGTCATCTCACCACACAGTGTTTTCGGTTCTACTTTACATCTGACATTTGTAAATTTATAAGACGTGTGTCCGTGGACTTGACAACAAAAACAAGATTTAATTTTTTCACCACTACTTCACTGGAATAGAGTTTGCAGAGCACGAAATCGTTCTTTCTCACTCACGCACACTTCATGGTATTGCTTCCCTCTTCTGACAACGTTGAAGTGTGCACAAGTTTTTTAAATTGTTCACAATTGCAGAAAGTATAAGCTGGAGCAGAAGAATATTTCACGACGAGACGCCGAAGACGGAAGCCGTCACGCAGACGTGGCAGACACGCATTCCGTCAACAGCTGTGGCAATAACAACACCATACACAGCAGCAGCAAAGAACAAGTGCAGGTAAATAAAACTAGGCCATCTGCACCTGTTAGAGTACCAAAAATAAACGCAACGCAAACACACAGTGCCGACGGCACATTATCAGCACAATGGCCGGCGCCAATACACGACTGTTTTTTACATGGCTCCTGGTTGCCACGTTACTGCCCACAATGTGCCTTGGCCTGCTCGAGGGCCTGTACTGCGGCAAAGAAAACTGCTACGATGTACTCGGCGTGACACGCGAATCCACCAAGTCGGAGATCGGCAAGGCATACCGCCTGCTGGCTCGCAAATATCATCCCGATTTGCATCGCGGCGAAGAAGCCAAGGCAACCGCTGAAACGCAGTTCAAGCTCATAGCCACTGCCTATGAGATACTGCGGGATGAGGATTCACGCAACGATTACGATTACATGCTTGACAATCCAGATGCCTACTACGCGCATTACTATCGCTACTATAGGCGGCGAGTTGCACCCAAGGTGGATGTGCGTATAGTCATCGTGGTCACACTAACCATTATATCGGTGATACAGTACTACTCCGGCTGGCAGCGTTACGACTCGGCCATTAAGTACTTTGCCACGGTGCCGAAGTATCGCAACAAAGCGCAAGATATTGCACGCGAAGAGATAAATGAGAAGATTCACAATCGCAAGGGCAAAAACAAGTTGTCCAAGAGCGATCAAAAGGAAGAGATCGAGCGCATCATACGCAAGGTCATCGAGGAGAAAATGGACGTGAAAGGCGGCTATGCGAAACCATCGCTGTGGGATGTGCTCTGGGTGCAGTTGCTTATTTGCCCCTACACGCTGTTGCGTTTCATCACCTGGCATGCACAGTGGTTTTGGCGTTTTACGGTGCTCAAACAGCCGTATGGACAGGCCGAGAAACTCTACCTCATAAGGCGATACATGGGCATGGGCCAGCATCAATTCGACTCGCTTGATGAGAACCAAATCGAGGAGTATCTGCAGCTGCAGTTATGGAAAAAAGAACATTTCCAGGTGTGGAAGGAGGAGCAAGAGGAAGAGATGAAAAAGAAGCTAGCGGAGAATCCGCGCTACAAATCCTACCGACGCTACATGAAGAATCATGGACCCGGGCGTATTACCTTCGAAGACTAAAGTTAGCAAAAATGATAAAAAAATAAAAAGAAAACGAAAAACAATGCGCGGAGTGTGTCGCGGAGTGAGCAAGCGCATGGTAAACTTTCCTACTCTGTCTACGTTCATCAAGTTTTATTGATTCCCAGCAGCAGCGCAGAAAATCGCACGCGCATTTCCTCACTCGTCGTCGACGCTGCGCTTGCGTTGTAATATATTTTGTAATTTAACTTATCCTCTGTCTCTCCTCTCCAAAATTCCACACTGTTTTTTTTACTAATTTATATTTTGCAATAGTTGTAAAAAGAAAAAAAAAAAACAAAAATAAAATGTTACTTAATGATGAATGAGTATGCAACGGCTTATACTTGCGGACATTCAATCGCTTAACCAATTCAATAAGATACGCGTTATGACAAAGCAAAACGTTGACCCTACGCTGTGTGCCAAACCGGTTAAAGTTGGACCTAAAGTTGATGACGCGCGCATTTAGCCCAATTAGTGTGCCGCCCGTTGGCCACGTGTTGCGCGTAGCAACGCATATTCCAATTTAGTATTTGTTGACGCAGCTGCCGCTGCCAAATTGAGTTTTCTTATTAGATCACTACGAATATTTTTCGGTACTATGGTTATTTGCACAACTGCTGACGCAGACGTCAATGGCGCACAGCGGCTCAATGAAACTACGGTTTTTACATTTTGAAACTTATTTACTTGCCGTATGTTTTATTCGTACTTGCATAACAGGCATTGTAATAGATAGACATTAACTAGGCTAACATCAGTAAACCTAAACAAATTCAGACTGTAGCTGTAGTGTAGTGTAGTGTACACAACGAACGATCCAGCGAGATACAAGTGTGTGTGTATAGCAGCTTAAGCAGCATCATATCTTACGTGAGTAACTGTACAGATAATAATAATATTAATAATAATAATAATAATGATATAGGACTAGTTGTGTGTGAATTGCGAGTGAGCGGCTTTCTTGGCTGCCACATCTACTGCAACAAGAACTTGGTATCAACAAGTTGATCGGTGTCGTCGAGATAATGTGTGCTCATCACAACGGGATAAGCGCCCGCATGCACGACATCCTCTGCGCCGGTGATTATGTCATTTGTTGGCATACCAATCCTAATGGTGGTGTGGCTAAGGTCGATGTTGTTAGAGGCGTTATTATCGTTCGGCAGAGTTTCGTTGTCCCCAATGAACTCACTGGTCACAATGCACTCCTCCAGCACTTTGTCGTCGTTGTAGATGACTGTGTTTATTGCATTTTTGGCATCATCGATGTCATCGTCCTCATCGTCGATGATATCCTCTTCGTCGTCAATGTCGTAATTGCCATTCTTGGATGGCAGCAGAATGCCGTTGTCCATCGTGATGCCATGCAGTGCAAAGTCCGTGTTCAGCTCGGAATCCTTGGCAATGTTTTGCAAACGCTTGGTTCGCTTGTGCCGCTCAATGTGCGCAAGCAGATAGGCTTTTTTGGTAAAGCCCTTGTCACAATGAATGCAAGGAAACTGCTTTTCGCCGGTATGCGTGCGCTTGTGTACCGTCAGTACGTGCGCATAGGCAAAGCATTTATTGCACACATCGCATACGTACGGTCGCTCGCCGGTGTGTATGCGCTCGTGCTTTTTGCTGGAGCCATAATCTGAGAAACGGCGATCGCAGAACTTGCAGCCGTACGGTTTTTGCCCGGTATGCACACGCATGTGGCGGCGCAACTCAACGTTGGAGACGAAAGCCTTGTTACACACCTCACACGGATAAGGACGCTCGTTGTTGTGACGCCGCATATGTGCGTCCAGCGCATGCTGATACTTGTATATATTACCGCATACATCGCAAATCTTTGACGGACGTGTTCCCTTTGCGACCTTGCGCTGTGCCTTTACCGCCGCGGCATGCTTTGCCTGCTGCATTGCTGACACATTGGACATTGGTTTGCGTCGCTCGGTATCTTTGCCAGCACTAGGTTTTTTCACCTCCAACAGCTGCGCATCATTCGAGACTTCGAGCGGCTCCAATTTAATGGTTGGTTTGTCTTCCGTTGATAACGTGTCCGGCAACTTCAGTGATTGGCTGTTGTCAATGGCGTCAACACTCTGGCGACTGGTTGGCTTTGACTTTGGCATTGTGATCGGTAATTCATCCTTGGAATCGTCAAAATACTCAATCGCATCGTACACATACTCGACCTGTGGACCGCACATGCTATCCTCCTTGGAAGCGGTATCAGTATTGTCAAGCGTCACGCCATCTGCAATATTATGCTCCTCAAAGATCTCCGTTTGAGTCGTCGGTGATGGCGCCGATGACGATGTCAGCACCAACGATCGTTGATCGATATCGTAATCAGTTTCCAATCTCGCCGACGTTGTTGGCGATAAAACCACATCATCCTCTACCTTTACGTTCGCGCTCAAGGCATCGGGTGGCTCGTCCAACCTCAACGCGTCTGCTTTCGTTGGTAGTTTCAATGTAAGATGAATCCGCCGTACATTTAGTCCGGAGGGTATTTTCAATTTGTGCTTCTCCAACACCTCGTTTGTCAACTCCTCCTCAAACTGTAACTCTTGGGACTGAAGTGCCTTGAAGACTTGATTGGCGGATTCGCATTTTTTGCGAAAGCGCCAAGTGGCACTCAACTCGCTCAGACAGTTCTTGCAGATTTTGTCCGGCACACGCAGCAGTAAATTCTGTGGCAGCATCAAGCCACTACAAGCAGTGATTTTCTCAATGATTTGCATCTCTGGCGTTTCCCGGTCATGTGCGAATATGCAGCAGTAGTCTGACTCGACACGCAGGCACACAATGCACACGACGCTTAGATCCAACAGTGACTCGTCCATTTGTGCAGTGCACACCAATTAGGGCAGCCTGCACAAATCCTTTAAGACTTATTAACTGGTAAGCTGCAATCACAAATTCGCTTGTTTCACCTACAACAGGAAGTATGAGTTTGTGTTTTGAAACCTGTGCAATGGCAATTTACACATCCATGCTTAAATTCTGCATATTGGTGGGACGCGCTACGCTTGACGTTTTCTATTTACAAGTTAAACTCTCCTCCTCGCCAAATCTTCTCTGTCTTTTTAAGAAACAAAAAGAAAAAGTTTTTTAAGCGAACAGCTGATTGCAGCAGATGTCTTTTTGCATACTAATCAAAAATAATAAAATTCGAGAGCACGAAAGCATATGACATACGTCTGAGAGTATTTAACACACTGTGTCAGTGTTGCCGTTTTGGTGGAAGCCGTTTCGGTAGAATTTTTCATGTCAATTGTACCAACAATTGTGCTACATGGCAACATTGACGCATTCATATCATTAAGAGGGGAAAAGCTCTGCAGGGGAAAGATGCAAGGGTCTGATTGGCAATCCGAACGTATGACAATCATGGCGCTAGCAATTTAAGTGGTCCGAAACCCGGCTGGGCGATTTCGCGTGTAAATTGTTGTTGTAGGGTCTGGAAGCCATCTTTAAAATGTTAAATAAACAGAATTAAATAACAGAATACTCTGGCTGATGTTAAGTGACTGTTGTGAGACATTGAAACTTAACGGTGCTGCCAACTTGCGCGCTAACAGCTGCTACCTGGCCAAACTGTTGTCCGGTAAAATTTTTTTGGAGTTCGACTTCCATTTTGATTTTGATTTGATAACGGAGTAAAGTTGTACAAACGTGAAACGTGAAATGTGCAAATGGACAATCCTATTGAATATATAAGCACGCAGCTGCTCAGCTATTTTCTGCGAAGAAATGACGCGGCCGCGGCAAATGCGCCCATACATCTGCACGGCATGGACTTCATCAAGTTTCACAAGGAGAAATTAGCACAAACCGGTGACATTAGCCTGGCGCGCAACGTACAGAATTGGTTCAGTTTCTGCCGACGCAATGGCCTGGAGTTGCGCGAAGAAGTCGTCGACCTGTTGCAGACAGCGCTAGGTGAGGCGCGTGCAGAGGCGGCATTCCTGGCGAGCAGCACACACTGGCTAATGCCATTGGAGCGCATGCAAGCTCTGCCGAATGACCGCTATGCACTGTATTTCAAGCGTGAGGCCATGAAACGCATTGTGTTGCGCTTGGCACTCTTCGGCAGCGGCATAGATGGCTTGCCCTACGGCTATGTCAAGAAGAAACCCACATGCCTGGTGTACATCAATCAAGAGTGTAGTACAAGTGCTGAAACGCTGCTCGGCTATCGGTGCCAACTGCTGCGTGAAATTCTGATGCGCATTTTAACGCGTTCATCGTGGACCAGTGTTACACAAGACGACGACAATAATGCTCGGACAGATGTGCTGCGTGTAAATGTGCATAGCGCTTCCATGGCCAAGCGAACAAATGACGATGGTACAAATACAGTGTCAGTAGTTGTGGGACCCGTGCTAGAGCCCAAATCGAAAAAGCTAACTACCGTGACCACCGCTGAGTACATTGCATTGCGCTCCAACGATATGCTGCTGCTGGCGCTGCACAAGTATGGCATACGCGCGAATCCGAACAGTCAGATCATGAGCATCGCGTCGCAAGTGGGCGTGGCCGCCGTTACCGTCGACCTATTCGAGGTGCGTCCTTCGAGTCCGGTGCTGCTAATACGCAGCGGCATGGGTAGCACTAAAGGTAACCAATCAACACTTTTACTAAGCTTTGCACTCTTCTGGCTAACCAATTTCGGCTATGCTTTACAGGTGTCTCTTTTATACTCTACAATTCGGCGCGCCTAGAATCACTGCTGCGCACCTACAACGATCGAGTGCAGGCGAATACACTGACGCCGCTGCCGGCGTATGATGACGTCGACCTGAGCGTGTTACGCGAAGAAGACGAGTGGCAGCTGATCTATGGCTACATACTACACTATCCGAATCTCATTGAACGCTGCATTGAGCAGCTGGAAAAGGGCGATTGTGGCGTGCATTTGCTTGTGCAGTACGTCAACGGTCTGGTGTCCACCTTTAGTGGCTATTATCGGCGTTCCCAAATTCTGATAGTAAGCGCAAAGCCAGCGAAATCATTTAATCCTTAATCTACTTTAATCTTTTTGTTTTTGTGAATTGCAGCAAAGGCCGAATCTGTTGCCAGTTGTGCATGCGCGCTTGTACCTGGTCAAAGCGGTGCGCCAGGTGCTCAACGATGCACTCGAGCTACTCGGCATACAGCCGGCGCAATCCATGTAGATCCTGTGCAGTTAATGCATATTGAGCAATCGGTGATATTAAACAATTTGAGGCGTAGCACAATTATCATTTTGATTTTGCGTTTTTGGTTTTTTATTTATTATTTAAGTTCATTATGTGTTAAATTTTCAACTTTTTCATACATATATATATATATTTATTTTTTTTTTTTGTTTTTTTTTTTTGTAATTAATATTAATGAATAATTTTTTTTTCTTATTACATATCACAAACACTAAGCTAGACGAATTTCCACGTAAGACTTTTCCAATATGTTTTCTAAACGCTAAAAAAATTGAGTCAAAACTAAAACTATTATTTATAGCATACTTGTAAAAAAAACTATTGTCTAATTTTAAATAAGTAATTTTAAATACATACCATTAAAAAAATATATATATATATATAATTTTCAAAAATAACGATATTTGGCATTTGCATATAGCTATCTCTTTCTCCCACAATAAGACAAGACTTAGGAAACATATTATTTGTAATACTATAACGCGACACCACAATCACCGCACCCCAATGGCATATTCAACAAGTGGAAAACAACATCAGCCAGGCAACTGTTGCTTGTCATCATCTCTCCTGTTTCTGGCGATTAAACTCCGTAATGAAGTTGAGGTTGCCGCGATTGTAGTAGAACAGCTGCTCCATGCGTCGCGTGCTGCCCAGTGAGTTGGCCTTCGTGCCAAGGCACATATTGTACTGCGGCGGCTCGAGGTTGACGTCGCAGCTGATGTCATGGTAGACATGCACCAGCGTCGGATCTGGCGCACGGAATATGCTTAGACGGCGCAGCTGTCCGACTCCCTCACTGTAGCCCATCGGCCCTTCTGCAGTGTTCACCAGCATGCCACTCTGGCGTGCGCCCACCTTGACGATCTTCTCGAGAAACTTTACGTCTTCTAGACCCCAGCCAGTTATGTCCTTATCAAAGCCATTAATATCCTCATCAAGTATATCCGACTTGTAAATGGCACAAATTCCAAAACCAAATTGCCGAAAATAGCCAGTCTCATCATTGATGTCCACCGCCTCGGGTGTAGTCATATTGATGGCATTGTCTTTGTGACGCTTCGGATCGTACTGACTGAAGACCACCGGCAAATAGACCTGACGTCCGCGCAGCGTATTCATTCGTATGCGTTCCAGTGTGGCTAAATTGAAGATCATGTCGACATCAATGAACAGTATAATGTTCTCGTCCAGTATGTACGAGGAACGCGCTGCCGTATCCAAGGCAACGCCACGTGAGAACTCCTCGTTGCGGTGTATATAGTTTATTTGCTGATAGATATTGCGCAGACGCAGCGCCTGCAGCAGCTGCAATTGCGCCATTACTGCGGCCTGATCACCGAAGATGACCACCAACAGATCGCAGTTGCCGTCCTCGCCAATGGCAACGCGTTCATAAATCTCAAGAAAACGCTGGAATGTCGCCAAACGTCCGGCAATGGGCAGCACAAAAACTATTTTCGATAAATTTTCCGGTTGCTTGCCGCCAGACAAGTAGCTGGGTATGGTAAAGTGGCTCGACAGCTTCTCCATGCCGTTGTACAGTAGATTCTGCAGCAGACTCTGCTGCAAGGTCACATTGTAGAAATCCTCATCGAATTCCTTAACGAAAATGCCCGTGAATGCGCGTTGCACGTACAGATGGCGACGCACCGGCACGGTCATCTTCTTGCCACGATACTTTTTGTAGATCAACAGCAAGTCGAGTATTAGATCCTGGCCATGCAATGCATTCAAACGCTGGTAGCCATAGAGCAGCTCGCGAAACTCGATGACACGACCGCGTTGCCGCGAATAGTTATTGATGTTCTCCATGACTTCCGTGATGACATCCTCGAGTCCTTCGCGCATGGCTGAATCGATTTTCTGCTTCGGATTGCTATGTTCCACCGAGTACAGGCTGCGCGCAATAAAAGACCATTCGAGTAAATCAGCCGTCACGCTAGGCACGAACTTATTCAGCTCTGGACTGATACCTGTCGGCAATGGAAACACGTAGAAAAAGAGCGGAAGTGCTCGATAAATAACATATATATATTTGTACATATGTATGTATGTATGTACATATGCATGTGCCGCTGCTAGCTTTGACATTTTTATCTATCCCAATAACCAAATCCAATTGTAGGCAATTTGCATTGCACTGACTGACACTGGCACACATTAGGCATGGCACGCACTTTATCGCATTCCAGAGCGCACACGGCTGTCGGATGGATTGACTCATCGAGTCAGCGATAAGCGCGTCGCCTGCGCTGCCTGCCCAACTACGCGGATATTGTATAAAAACCACCTGCGGACCTGCGTTTGCCGACTTAGTTTGGTCATGGCAACTGGAGCGAGGGGTTGGTGCAGTTGGCTGCTATGCGTGGTCTGCGTGGTCTGCTTACTTGATCTCAGTGCTGCTGCATTTGCAGGTTAGAGAGAGAGACAGAGAGAGAGAGAGAGAGAGAGAGAAAAAGAAAGAAGAAAATAATTAAGCATAATTCCTTATTTTAGCCGATAGGTATCATCCTCTAATAGAGCAGATGCGCGCTGCACAATGGCTTAAAGACATTTCCACGGAAGAGAAGCAGACCAGCTTCTGGCTGTCGCAGGCACAAAGCGAGCTCAAACTGCGTGTGAAACGCACAGGTGCAGTAGGACAGTCGGCTAAGAATGTCATATTCTTTCTTGGAGATGGCATGTCCATAACGACGCTGACGGCCGCACGCATACTTAAGGGTCAACGGCAGGGCAGATCGGGCGAAGAGAGTAAATTGGCTGTGGAGGATTTCCCGTATGCGGGTCTCAGCAAGACGTACTGCGTCAACGCACAGACACCGGACTCGGCGTGCACGGCAACAGCCTATCTGTGCGGTGTGAAGACGAACATCGGCGTCATTGGACTCAATGCGCACGCATTGAACTGCGCAGACAGCGCGAATGCCGACTACCAGCTGGAGCCGATAACACTGTGGGCACAGCAAGCGGGCAAGGCAACTGGCATTGTGACGACAACACGTGTGACGCACGCCAGCCCAGCGGCGGCTTATGCGCACGTGGCTACGCGTGCCTGGGAGTCGGATGCAGACATCGCGGACGCCAGCGGCGCCTGCATGGACATAGCCAAGCAGTTGGTGTCATTGGCGCCGGGCAGCAACTTCGATGTCATACTTGGCGGTGGCATGCGTGAGTTTTTGCCTGAAGGCGAAGTGGACAGCTTTGGCAAGGCGGGCAGACGCCGGGATGGCAACAATCTAATTAGGCAATGGCAGCATGCGAATCCCAATGGGACATTTGTAAGCACGTTGGAGGCATTGCGTGGCCTGAATTCGAAGAATGGCGGGCGTGTATTCGGCACGTTCTCCTCGACGCACCTGGCATACCATATGAATGCAAAGAATAGCACGCAGCCACGTCTTAAGGACATGACTGAGGCGGCGCTGAGAACACTCGCACAACATGAGCAGGGCTTCTTTGTGTTCATTGAAGGCGGACGCATCGATCATGGACATCATGATACCAGGGCGGGCTATGCGCTCGACGAGACACTCGAATTCGATGAAGCCATAGCCACAGCTTTAGCACTGACCAACAGCAGCGAAACGCTGATCATTGTGACGTCCGATCATTCGCATACCATGAGCATGGCTGGCTATCCCAGACGCGGCACGTCAATACTCCAGCTGGACCAGGCCAATGTGGACAGAAACGGTGTTCCCTACAGCACACTCAACTATGCGTTGGGCAGAAAACAGTACGTGGACAAGTTGGGCAAGCGTTACAATCCACGCGACTACCTGACTGAGAGTAAGTGCGAAATGTTGCTGATGATATTCTTGTGCTAATGCAGCTGCTCTGCTCTAATCTTTGCTAGCTTCCTATACGCCCAGCTATATACCAACCCTGGTGGGCTCGCATGCAGGCGAAGATGTTGGCATATTTGCAACTGGTCCGCAGGCGCATCTCTTCAGCGGCGTCATGCAGCAGAATCTAATACCACATCTAATAGCGTATGCCGCATGCCTGGGCAAGGGTCTGACTTATTGTAGTGAGGAGCTAATCTAGTTGAGATTGCAGCGACTATCGTAGTTTGGCCTAAAGCTATTGAAACTGGAAGATATGAAGCTACGAGATGAATAAATAATCACTAATTCTTACTTATGGACTAAGCTTAAAGCATACTGCCAATTCCCGATGTTACAACTCTTAGCTTGCTGTAGTTGCCTAAATTTGAGCTTTCCCTGTTCTAAGTGTATCGTAGCCTAAGGCAACATTTATCGACATCAAATACATACCAAGGATATTGTGATCCTCGAAGTGGCGCTTGCCATTATCCTCCATGGGCAGTAGGGCCGGCGAGACGCCCGGCATCATATACGTGCTGTCATCGGGCACCTCCAGGTACTTGGCCATGCGCTTGATGTCGCGATGCAGCAGCAACGACTCCTGTCGCATCTCTTCTGCTTTTAGACCTTGTATATAGGAATGTAGGCGATACATGAGCGGTCCCTGCTTGATCGGATGCAGCGAAATGGCATTGTGTATCTCCTTGCGCTTCAGTTTTCCCGTGTAGGCGTGACGACCGCTCGAATTGTGTCGCAGTATGTACTGCATCTGCATAAAGTGGAAATGTTTTGAGGTTAAGTTTGCATTGCTTTTGTTTTCAATAAAATGACCTGACTCACCTCATAGTTCCACGTGCACGGTATTCCCGCGAATTTCTGCACACAGCGACCGACCTCAACGTCCTCATGTGTGCTGTAGAGATTTTTAATGCACGTCGGTATGTGCGGCGCCACACGTCGCAGTGTCTCGCTGCTTAGTATCACACCGGGGCCGCCCATGCAAAAGTTCTCGTCAAATTCCAGTGACAGCAGTCCAAACTCTTCGCTGTTGCCTTTGCCAGCTTGACCTGCAAATGTGCGTGCGCAACTTTTTAAATGGCATCTCCCGATCTAAGCAACGTACACTTACGAATGCTCACCTATGAACTGTGGCTTCGAGCTGTCAATGGAGCGCAAGAAACGCTCCAACTTGTCCGGCTCAATGTAGACATCATCGTCGGCACGTATAAACCACTCGAACTTATCGATGAAGTGCTCGTACATATAGTACAGCATCATAAAGGATTTCTTTTGCGGTGGATAGCGATCGTCGACATTTTTCAGGCCCACCACCGGCAAATCATCTGCGTACGTGCCCTCGGAACTAAAGAACGCTATGCGTCCAGGCACTTCCTTACCCCAGGTGTCGTAGACGGCGCGTGCACGTCCCTGTATGAAACTCTTTGCGGTCATGACGCCAACGAAGACGAGATTCCGCTGTGAGTTTTGTATTGTGTCATCCTCATTGAGACCGATAATTTCGTATGGTGTCTTTAAATTTGTCGGCTTGAGACTGCAACGTTTGACGATCTCCAAGGCACGGTAGTTCTTTAGCACGGTACCTATGCAGAGGCCGATGGCAATGCCAAAGCAAGCGAAGATCAGCGTCTTCCGTTTTGTCATGCTGTGTTGTATCATATTCACATACACACACTCACTCACTCTCTCTCTCTCGCACTTTCTTCGGCTTTTTCTCTTCACTTTCGTCACTGTCTCTCTCCTTGCGCCCACTGTTACTGTGGCTTTTGCACGCTTGCAGTCGCTCCGTGCTCAATCAGCTAAGCGGCATTGGCGGCTGTAAAAAAACAAAAAAAAAAAAAAACAAAATGTACCCCAGATCATGTCAAAACTCAATGAATGGCGCGTGCCGCTCAATTACTGCGCACAACTAATGTTTGGATTAGTAGTCAGCCCCAAAAGTATGTCCAAATACTTAATGTTTTATTTAATTGGATAAACCGTAAACCACGTGGCTGACGTACAATATAGCAGCAAGTAAGCAGTATGCAGGCTTTTCCCGTATTATGTGTTTCCACAAAGTTATGGAGCTGAAAATTGCATAGCCACGTGGCTTGACCCTAGTGCAGGAAGTTATTAGTTTTTTGCTTTCATACCGTTTGACGATCGACTTCTCAAACGTTGCTTACACTAAACAGCAACAGCAATGAAGTTATTTTTTTTTTATATGCTATACTCGCCTCATTGGCACAGCATGTGTGCCATTTGAAATTGTGTTTCGTTTTGTGTCCGTCTGTTTTATCTCACTTGATTAAATAAACGCTTTGTTCTTATTGGAAAAATGGCAATGCCATTGTTTATTTATGTGAATTTGGACTTTTCGCCTTACGAAAATGAAATGTTCCATGAAAAATGAAACTCAACTAATTAAATAAACAAACAAAATATTAATCAATGCGCGCGATCGCCAAACGAAACGAAACGAGACGTATACGTAATACACATGCATACGAAAATACACACATGCGTGTGCGTGTGTGTGTATTAAAACATATTCATACACGCTATTATACATTCAACTCTCCAAAACTAGCTCTCTTGCCTCTGACGCGGTCAGACGCTGCTCATTGCGTTGTTGTTGTAAATAATATCAATTGGATTTGCATAGCGGTTTACCTACCATACAAATTGCTTTGCGCTTTAAAAAAAAACAAACTTGAATGGTTTAGGCATTGCACGTGGCGACTGTCATCGTCTGCGTCGTTGTCGTAAAACTATCAACAAAATTCAGACACAGCAGTTACTCAAAGTACTTTGTCGCAGAAGAGATCAATGGATCAGCGATGCGCTTATTTATGTATAGTACGTATACCATATATATATATATAAATGTATGCTAAGTATGCATGTGTGCCAGACAACACCGACAAGAGCACGTTTTTTTTTTTTACACATCTGCGTGCATTCCTATCTCACTCTCTCCCATTATATGCGCTACACAACAGATGTGTACGTTCGCAAGCTCTTACCCTGCTGTTTGGCTAGTATGTCTAATATTTGCAGATTAGTAATAAGTAATTGATTTCGTTTTTTTTTTTTTTTTCTTTTTAAACAATCGCTTAATTAAGTCAAAACTTTATGGCGAAAAAGTGTTCCCATTTGCAAATTATTAAATCATTTACTGAAGTGCTTTGAGGCATTTACTTGTATAGCGTATAAAAATGTTGCTGCAACTGTTGATCGCGACTTTGCCTTTTCTTGTCTTTGCGCTCTAAGCTTATAATTATGCAATGTTTGCATGTGAGAAATGTTTTATTTTTGTTTTTTTTTTTTTTTTTTTTTCAACGTGCAGTTTTTGTTGAGCTGAGCAACTTTTACCTTAGTATCTTTGCTCGTTAAAGTTTTCCTTTTTGTTATTACAATTTTATTGGTTTGCTTTTCATTGCTTTGCTTATTGTGTATGGCATGATATAGCAAGCTTGCACCAAGGTTACTCGCTATTATTTATTTATGTAGATATTTAGCCAATGTTTTCTGTTTTTTGTTTTTGGTTTTTTTTTTGGAAATGGTACATCAACTACGATAGCTTACGGTTCATTGCACTGGCCGCCTGTGCGAAATAGCTTCAATGTGCCGAGTACGTAAATACGATATTACGTGTGTACACCGTTGCTAATCAAATTCACCTGTTTGCACGTAACGACGTGAGCCGGTGTACTTTCTGCTGCATTCAGCAGTTTTGATGTACGAACACGCGACCGACATGCACCAACAACCGAGACCCAACGAATTTTGGACTATTAGGCCACTCACGCACTATTGACGACCGTAACTACCGAAGAACAGTTTAATAAAACAAATAAACAGCACTATATGGCATGGCAGTAGATAAACAGATATAGTGAAATAAAAATCACAACAGTTAGATCTTCTACGTTGACGACGACAACAGGCAATGACGAATTAAACAAAACCGAACAACAGACACAAAAATTGCGAGCGAACAGACACAGGAGAGCACTTCTGGCGTATATTATATACTCTTGTATTAAAAAAAGCACAAACAACAAAAAAAAAAAAAGAAAAAAAAAAACAATTATTGCGGTTACCAGTTAAAATGCCAAATTAGAAACACTTGCATTGTATTTGGTAAATAGTCCACTTTGGCTGACGTTGATTGTACGTCTGTACATGTGAATGCTTATTTTTTATTTGTTTGTGGCTTTGCAAGCCGTTTTCGGCTTGGCTACTTTTCTGCTTATTTTCGAATGATTCTGTATTTACTTTTGTTAAATGCGTTTGACGCGCAGACGCTCATAGCCACATTTCTTATTTGATCGGAGAGTACAACAATACTCTTCTTATATACTATCTGTAATAGAAGATATCAACAGCAACAAAACTAAACTTGCTCTTTGAAAGAGCGGTTTTTCTTAAAACATTTGGCCACACTTATTGTTAGAGAGTAAATTTGCATTGTTGATTTTTTCTGAAAGAGAGTGATGTTTTCGATAAGAGAGCAAGTGGTTGCTACGAGCTGCCAACTTACCAGACAACGAATGCATTCTTGACATGTTTGGGAAAATTGAGATATTTCTATGTTTATTGTATTTCTCCGTTTAAAAACGAAACGGAGATTTACTTTTAACAATATGAAAAGAAAATACATTGGTTACTATTTGCTTTTCTTCCTTTGCACGCCAAACAACGTACTTAACGTCGCAGGACTTTTTGCTTTGTTCTCCTTGTTCTGAAGCGGCACGTACGCGCCACAGGAATGCTAACAAAAAAAAAAAGAGGAACTTTATCTGCAAATGAGTTAATTTTTTAATTACCACAATTAAGGCACTACTTTATATGTATGTATGTATACAACAAAAAACAAAAAAAGGTTTTATTCGATTTTTAAGCTTGGCTCAAGTTAGGCATCTCGCATGGTTGCTGCGCAGCGACGCGGTGCATAATTTAGGGGAAGTACTCAACTATCCATTGTTCGATAATGTCGGCCTCTTTGCGGCGTGCGTCGTGCACGGATGCCGGGTCGGCGGCTTCGCTCGCACGCAGATCCAAATGATGCGCACCCTCGGGCAATATTATGATCTGCACGCGTTCGTTGGGTGCTTGCAAGACGCCGCCACCACTCCACGGATCAAGCAGGCCGTTGCTGAAGATTATGTTGGTCGCGGTTTGAATGTTCTTGCCGCCGTAGCGGAGTATGATGTCGTAGGCGTTCGGGCGCAAGTGGTATTTCTTATAGCAGTCCTCTGCGTATTTCTTGAAATCCCAGGAGTTGTCGCGAAACATGGTGTTGCTATTGCTGCTACACATGGGCATGACCATCTGATTGCAGCTTTGTATGTTCCACCCTGAGCTGTCGGCATTGTCGCTGCTTCCGTCTGCCTTCCAGTTCAAGCACTTTGCATTGCCCGTGTACACCGAGAGCGCATTGTGCAGCGCACGCAGCAAGTTTGTGTCATCGGTGTGCAGTTCCTTGAGGTAGAAGCACACCTGGCGCACGGGGTACGCGGGCAAGGGTGCTAAGAAGCTGCTGTTATACGGATAGTTGGCCATGGCGAGATTGCCGTAGATATCTTCGAGGTATGTCATAAACTGTGTCAAATCATCGGCGCTCTTGATCGGATCGCACAGTTTGAGTGTGTCACTTAGCTGTTTCTTGCCATCCTCGCTAGCTGCTAGCTTATCGAATAACTTCCAAGATTTGCCAATGTTCACACTGCAATTGCTGTTGAGTGCGGTGCTGAAAACCGACGTTGTTATCTTCGCAAAGATGTCACAGGCCGTGATATCAGTGAACTGCCATATTGGCGCCGAAGCGGCCAATGCGCCGGTGACAATGTGCGGATACTTCATGCGGAACCATGCCGCCAGCATGCCACCATAGGAGCCACCGAATGCGATGACAGGCAACGAGCGGCTGGCAAGCAAATATGTTATAAGCTGAGCGTAATCTTCGAGTGTTTGCTCGACGGTGAAGTAGCCTAGATTGCCATTTGTGACATTGAAACTGTCCTTGCCAAAGGGCATGGATTTGCCATAATATCGGTGCTCGGCGAAGATCACATACGCATGAAACTTCTCCGCCAGTTCCCACATAAAGCCGGTATTCTTGGCGAACCACTCAATGTCACCTTCGTTGCCCGTGTAGAAGAAGATCGGCTTCTGCGGGTTACCCTTTTCAACGAATGAGTCATTGTAGAGATAACGTAGGTTAAAAGTCGCATCATTTACGAAACTAAAATGGTCCACCGGCACTGAAAACTCACGAACATCATATGAGTACTTCTTGCTATCGTCGCCGCTCGCCGCATATGCATTAAGGCAAATGGCGAAAAGGACAAGCACAGCATGGCACTTCAAACTTCCCATCACGTTGCACCCTTTTTCACTCTATTTTATTTTCCTAACTTGCACTAAATGCAATTGATAAACAACAGTGTGTAGAAACACTTGTTGTTGTTATGCTGCTGTAGAGGTGGGTGAATATCGATACTGATACCGATTTTTTTCAATATCAATATCGAAAATAACACCAGTTCTTGTTGTCATTTGCAAACTGTGCAAATACAGATTTTTCGTGAATATTTTGGTCATTAAAACAATAAAACAATAAATTCTTACTATGCAATCTAGAGAAAAGTGAAATTTTATTTTGTATTTTCTACACTCGTAAACTAATCCTAATTGCCGTGAAACCGTTGATCATGAGCGTGCTGCAGTCATCAATTCAACATTTTCGTTTTTTGTTGCGAGCAAATGACCATTAGCGACCATAATAAATTCGTTTCAAAAATGCATGTTTTGTGAATTACCGACAGGTTAGCCATGCGTCATATATTTTTAAAATGTCGAAAATTTTTGACAACTTCTTCAATTTTCATGATTTTTCAGTTGAAAATGAGCAAAAATGTTTAAAGAATGAGTGTTTACAGATAGAAAAAGTTGAGCAGTTATTTTAACTTATGTATTTAATTGAAATATTTTTTTGCCGGCAGCATAAATTAAATGTGCAACAGCAACAGCATATAAACTACAATTAAATTACAAGCAAATAACAGCTAAATGAATATGCATATTATTGTCGTTTCCCAGTCATAGCAAATGACACGATAAATTATGCAAATAAAAATATGCAAGCTTTTTGGCCAATTTTTTAAATTAAATACTCCCCCCCACACCCTGCATACGCGATACGAGTGAACAGCAAGATAGGGGGTGACATACTCCACGTCGTGTTATGGCCAATTATGGTGCAGCGGGCATTATGGCAAATTCTTTGTTAAAACTGAAAAATAACAATTTTATTAAAAGCACAATTTGTTGCTCACATGCTCATATTATATTATATTATTATTAGATATTGCAGAAAATATGCTGCTCTCGGTGTGATGTGCAAATAAAAAGCCATAAATAACGTAAACATTCGATAGTCTCACATATTGATATACATCAACGATATGTGCTGATGTGTGTGCAGGCATATTACAACAAACACTGCACGCTTGCATTGTTGAAGCAACATCGTCTCTTCTTCTTCTTCCATTTATTTTTCTACAGTTGTTGTTGCTACTTTAACTGTCGCTTCCTCTTCGTCGCTTACTGCTCCGCCGCACACGTCCGCTGCTCAGTGGTCGCAATAAATTTATTTAAACGCGAAAGAAATCAATAAAGAATAATAAATGCATAAATAAAAATGATTAAAAAAAAAAAAAATGTTCTAAGTGCGAAAAGTGTTCAATTGATTTCATTGTAAAATGTTGTTGATATGCAAATTTATTTCGGTGCAGGCGAGTATAATAAACAAAAAAAAAAAAAAAGTGAAACACCAAGAAAGTCAACAATTTTAAATTCATAAATAAAAATATGTAAATAAATATTATAATGGATGCTAATAAATGAGAGCATTTAGCGTTAATTGCGGTAACTGAAAATGCGTTAACAATATTAATAAAAACACAAAAAAAAAAAAAAAACAAAATACAATAACAACAACAATAAAAAGAACAAAAATTTCAGTGGCAAATATTAATTGCATATTAATCATTTGTCTATATTTAGCCTATTTTCTGCATTGCTGCATGCAAAGGCGCAACAGTAGCAAAAAAAAAAAAAAAAAACAAAACAACAACAACAATGAAAGCCTGCACAATGTATGCTAATGTTTGTTGTAACTTATATAGACGTGATAACATGACATATCAGCAATGTTCGAATTGAAGGAATTATCGTAAATATGTAATTTTTATCTGACATTGCTAAGCGAATGGTAACAACAACATTAACAGAATTTTTGATATATGCGCATAGCAGACAGTAACTGTCATTAAAGCACAAAAGCAACAACAACAACAACAACAACAACAACAACAACGTAAGACATTGTTAGCAGCTTTTTTTCCTATTTTTTTTATTTTTTGTTTCTTACTTAATTAATACAATGCATTAAAATGCGCTTACATATACAAAGGCAGCGACGAAGAACATTTAGTTGCCATTTTGATTTAACTGCACAAAATCACATGGAATGATTAGTGTAACATATGCACTTTACTGGCATTTGGCATTTTTATTCACTTAAGAACATTTTATACATTTGTTTTGAGTTTGTTTCTGTTTTTTTACCCAAGTTGATATATTTTCGTTAATTATTTTTTTTTTAGGTAGTACATAATATGGATATTTATTGAGCTTTTTCAATCGCAATTAAAAGAAAATAAAAATTAAAATTAATGGTATATGCCCATAAACGTTAATAAAATAAATAAAAAAAAATACGAAATTTATGCTCGCCACCTTGGCTCGAATCGTAGCCGCCTGAGCGCCAAGCCAATTACTCTATCCACTGCGCTAAGCCCTGTGTGAGCAACCATCGGTTTCAAATGTACTACGAGCAATTCAAAAATTTCGCTGCATGGCAAAAATTTCATATAAATGTATTTCAGCCGATAGTGCAGCTTATAGACATATTAAATGTGAAAAAAAAATCAAATCAATATATTTGAAAAGCAGAAGTGGCCAAGTTCACAATTCGCGACTTTACATACAACTTCTTGGATCCTTAGAAAAATATGAAGAATCCAACTGGTAAAACTATTTTTCATTTTGTCAGACATTCGTTTAATGTCTTTCAATGGTTTGTTTTGTGCTTCGTTGCTTTGTCCAATGGATTGAATGGTAATATTGTATAACTGTTTGTATTTGCTAAGCCATATGGGGTCCACAGGTACACAAAATAAATAAAAATATCATATGTACATATATGTATTTCACTTCGCTGTGCAGAGTGAAGTTCAATTCAGTTGAGTTGAGTCGAGTTGAGTTCATGTCATGTCCCATGTGCGAATAATGAATGGTCCCTCCCTAACAGAATTCGCTTTTCATTGTGCACGCGACGTGCCCAGAGCCAACAGTTGCCCTGATTGTTGTTGCTGCCTGCTGTCGGCTGTCTGCTGTCTGCTGCTGGTTTTGTCATTCATGCAAGAGAAACCTTTGCGCAGTTGCACAGCTTTCGAATTTGATTAAATTGTTCCAATTGTTGGCTGTGCTGCTTGCAATTTGTCAATTTGCTGCTAGCCGGCAAGCGTGTCGCGACGTTGCCCGCCTGTCCACTCCTCTGCACTGTACTGCACTGTACCGCACCGCACCGCGCCGCCTACCGTTCCTAGCCTGGTGCGCCCTGTCATTTGTGCCTAGCTCAAAATGGGTTGGGCATAACGCCATCGCGTGCTGGGGAGCGCCAAACAAAAGTGCCAAGTTTCGGGGGCGCACTTTGGGCTTGGTGGGCGATGAAAACTAAGCAAACAACAGCTACAGCTACAACAACAACAACAACAACAACAATGACAACCATAAACGGTACGTATATGGAGCACGAGCGAACGCCAATCTTAGTGGCGCGATATTTGCTTTTATTCTCATTGTTGTTGTTGTCATTGTTGTTGTTGTTGTTGCTTGTGATATTGCTGTAATAATTTAGCAAATATCGTGCGCCAGCGTCGGTCGACAAGTCAGCACAGTCAGGCGTCAGACGATCGATCGATCTATCGATTGCCACGTTTGAATGGGACTAAAACAACAACAAAAACAGAAAAAAAAACAAAAACGAGAAAATCGTATGCGAGTTGTCACTGCCCCTCGCCGCCCAACATAGCTGCCATTACTTGCCGTACAGTATGAGAAACGTCAAAGTTTTTGCTAAAAATATCCAATGGATTGTTTAAGCTCTAAGTCAGCTTCTATGCCTATGCAACTTATTTGCCTCTATGGTTCAAAGGCATTTACCGTGAGTTTACAAGAATTACTTACGATTTGACGAACGTGACAATTTCTCTGGTCTATGGTCTGCTTGGGTTCCCAATGGCCTCAGTTGCTTTCTCATTAGCTATGCTCTGCATTAGCGTTCTGATTTCTAAAGGCTTCACTCATTTGTGCACCACGGTGCAGCAATGGCATGCAGTCAGCTCCACTGTGCCAAATCAGCGAAACTTTAACCCAAGTGACACACACACACACACACACACACACACACACACACACGCACACCGTCACTTCCGTCACTTGTGGCACGCTTAGTCGATGTGCAGATGACGA
>JBAMBQ010002902.1:0-19021 GCA_037044495.1 Stegana nigrithorax
GCTTATTTTGTTGTACGACGAATTTGTTGTCTTGCTGAACGAAAAGCCTAACTATGCTCTGTTTCGTCACTGCTTATAAAAATTGTGTTTGTTGTTTGTATAATACTCGTATTAGATGTAATATCAGATTCTAATTAGGATATTTAAGGAAATTACTAATTGGACAAAGATAAAGCATGTGTTCTCTTTTTTTCTCATGCAGATTAATGGGCGTGACATACGAAGATGGTTAAACAAGATGGACAGAAAAAAAACGTGTAGCGAAGCAAGCCGGGATTACTCGTGTATAATATATTGTACAATGCAATATATTTATCCAAAATATTCTAAAAATATAACTCTGTAACTATTCACAAAGCATTCTCTTGGTTGCTATTGCTTCTATGTTAGGTTGTGACATTATACCTTAACCAATGTAATAAATGAAATAAATCAAGATTACTGGTTCATCGATTAGACTTACAGCACGCTTCAAGGATTATGTCATCGGGGCTTATGGTCTGCTCAAGACTAACGATGCGCGGGATGTCATGTGTCACGTGTTATCACAACATCCTGCTTTTTCCACAGACAGGTGTGATTATGTCACAGAAAAAACAAAAAAATAATCAACCGGATTTTTGGTGACCACATATATCATGCGACGCGTCTGGGTTGTAAACTGCGGTTAACTGCACGTGCGACACGTTTTGGAACAGCATGCTACAGTCATTGCAGCATTTGGCTATAATCGAGCTGAGTGGTTGCTTCGCTGACTGCATGGCAGATGAATAAACAACTTGCCCCAAAAGCAGATGCAGATCGACTAATGGCAGGCGAAGATTATGTAACCAAGTAGAAAGAAAGGCATGTTTTGTTATTGCTGTTGCTGACTGCATAGTAGCTTAGCCAAAAATGAATAGAAAAAAAAGGAAAGAAAAGAAAAAAACAAAACGAATGAAAATGCTGAATAGTCGTTTTGGTCTTGGCAAGCCAAGCAGCAGTGAAAAGTGCAAGCTATGCATCGCTGATGAAAATGCTGAAAATCTTCGTCATGACCGTCGGCAACTTTTGTTTTCGATGTAACGCCATTCGGCAGCAGATCGTCGCAGCCGAAGTCGAAGTCAAATCCGCAGCTGACTTTGCTGAATGATGATGCATAATATCTTTGCTTGTTTTTTTAGCCCATATTGCATGCGCTGCGGCGGGATCGGATGCGACAACGACACCAACTTCCAATGCTGTGTAGAGCTAAGGTAACACTGTAGACATACTGAGCCGAAAAAAAAGAAGAGAAGATGACAGACGGGAAGAGAAGAAACTGTTTGTGGCGGCTGTTGTTGTGCACACCTCTATTATAATGTGAATTTTCACAGAGCTAAACAAGCGACCGATGGAAATCGTTTTTCCGGTTCATACTAAAGCACATACAGTTGGGCAAGTTGCTCGGCGCGATTCGGCTTGGTTCGGCTAGACTTGGGTTTTTTTTTGTTCGACTTGTCTGGGCTGACTGACTTACTATAAAAGAATTGGCCTGTTGCGGTAAGCGTCAGTAAGCGAATTTTGTCGTGAATCGAAGTAGCAGTAGCAGCACAAGGATTTTCCAAAGAAACTAACGGATTTTTTTAACGTCTGCGCAATGAAAGTACGTGGTTAAGTTAACATATTACGTATACGCGCCGTGTACCTCTGCGATTAGCAGGGATTACGTCTAAATTTGGTCGAAATGTTTAACTTTTTTTTTTTTTCCTCTTTGTATTGTGTTTGTCTTTACGAATTTTTAGGCTTTCGTCTGCCTTCTGCTCATAGGAGCAGCAGCTGTAACAGCTAAACCGAAGCCTGGAGGCGGTTGGTCTTCCGGCGGAGGCCATGGTGGTGGAGGTGGAGGCCATGGTGGTGGTGGTGGAGGCCATGGTGGTGGTGGTGGTGGTGGCGATATTCAAATCGTTAAAGTCATTACGGAGGAGGCTAGTTCCAGTGGCGGAGGTTCCTGGTCTGGAGGTGGTGGCGGTGGTGGTGGTGGCTGGTCATCAGGCGGCGGAGGTGGCGGCTGGTCATCAAGCGGCGGAGGCGGAGGCAGCGGTGGCGGGGGCGGCGATATAAAAATCATTAAAATTATAAGCTTGGGAAGCGGCGGCGGCGGCGGCGGCGGCGGCGGTGGTGGACATGGTGGTGGTGGTGGCGGTGGAGGTTGGTCATCCGGCGGTGGAGGCGGCGGTGGAGGTTGGTCGTCGGGCGGTGGCGGCGGCGGTGGCTCCACAAAAGTTTTAAAAATTATCAAACTTAGTGGAGGAGGCGGCGGTGGTGGTGGACATGGTGGTGGTGGCGGCGGTGGTGGATGGTCATCAGGCGGCGGCGGCGGCGGCGGCGGTGGTGGTGGTGGCTGGCAGCCAGCTGGTGGTTGGGCTTGAGGCACGACTGTCGCAAATTATATGCGAGAAGGGTCAAGTAAATTTTCTTGTAAATATTTGTAAATATTTTTTTTAATCATCTTTTATTGTTGAGTTATGTTAAAGATGAATAAATTTTGTAAATCGAAGTGAAAACGAACAAGGTTTCATTTTGGGCTGATTCCGATGGACTCATTTACCGGGTTTTTACTTTGAATTGCTGACATTTGCGTTGCGTTTTTCTCCTGCTCGGACAATTCGTTTTTTATCTGTTCCAGTAGTTGGCGTTTCGTGTTTTAGTTGTCATCACTGCTCCCGTGTACTGTAGGGCAGGTGAGCTAAAACTAATATCCTGCACTCACTACTCGGATAATAACAGTATTTTATTGGTAAACAGTGATTATTCTGTTAATTATTATCAACGATGCTGTTCAACGCCATTAACAGTTTACTTACTTTTCTTGGTGTTATGACCTTCATTGCAATTATGGTTCAAGGCGAGCATTTTAAGCAAGAAAAGGTTGTTTTTTTTTTTCCATCATATACATTTCTCCTATAGAGAATGATTTATTTTTCAATGCGCAACATCCTTAAAGCGACGTCTAAACCAACTTGTAAAAAATGAGGACGCTGCTACTATGTCGAGCGGTTCTTTTTATTTTGTTTGTCTATGCCATCCTGGACAACGTACCAGATAATCTTTTGTCGAGCGGTCAGAAACTTAATTAGTGTTACTTCTAACCGTCGTTTAATACATCTGACTCTTAATGCAATTTGGTGGTCGGATAGTTGAAGAATGATTTTTTAATGCGTGCAGGTACTTTATGTCGGATAATTTCAGATTAGTAGATAATGCTCTACGATTTTTGACGATTGATCATCTGGAATTGTGGTAGTTTCAACTCTTTTTTGTCAGAATCCCTATAGGGGATACTGCATTTAAGAATGGAACCAACCGATTTGTGAATTACATTGGTCCAAGTTTTTAAAGAGATGGCTAAAGCATCAAAGTCACATCACTGCTTTGCCACCTTTTTCAATTCAATAAATGCACTTTTGTAAACTTTTCCAACATTAATGTTTTTGCAGAAATATGAAGTAAATGCATTAAATTCGAGAAAAATCTTACACTTTCACAATTTGCTCAAAATTAAAAAGTTTAAAATATGACGAAAACTAGACACCGAAATTGCGACAAAGGATTTATTGTGGGTACCACAAGCACGTAGTTATGTGCATACATATGTATATATGTATTGTATATATGTACGTGTATGTAGTTCACATCGGATGCAATTACATGCATATGTTTTTACATACACACTTATATACGAGTCAGTATATAACTAGTTAACGCTGCAGATCAGTATGCGCGTTAATTAAAAAAAAACCCCTTATAACTGTGAAAGAAAATGTTGCACTTGTCAATTACAATTATGGAACTTACCGGACTTCATTTTTGAGCACAATAACCGTAATATCCGCGTCATACGAATTGAGATGCTTATCAAAGTCGGGGTGTGTGTAGATGTCATTGACAGCAGCTGCCAATGAGCCCTCTTCATTCCAGTTTTCCAGATTGTGGCGTCCGAGAAAGACAATAACTTCATTGGCGGTGTAGCTCTGCATGAAAGTTTGAAAACAATGAGCAGAGCTGATGACAATGCGCGACGACACCAAAGTGCCGGTACAGTGAAAGACGAGCGACGTAATATTGTTGGCATATATGGCAGCCAACCAAGGGAATGCACCACGGGGAATTGGGGCTGGGCTACTGACTAACGATTCCTTGTTTTTATCAGCTGATGCATTTGGTGTCGTGATGCTCCCATTCTTTGCATTAATCTGATGGCCTGATAGCCTGAAGTTTCTTTCGTTAGCATGATGACTTGCATCCTGAATTTGCGCTTTGCTTATGGCTTTTAACAAAACTCGTTGTTCTTGTAGATTCTGCAGGATTTGAAAAACAATACGATCATCATTCGTGCCACAAGTGTCCTTTAAAGTGCGCACTGGATTTCTGTAAGGGATGTATAAGAAGAAGAAATTTAAAATAAAAGTTATTTGGTTTTTAACAAACTTGGTGAATCCAAAATCGTAATAAATGTTCGAAGGTAATGTTTGGTTGGGAACAACTGTAGGCTCCGCCGGAATTCCAGATGAAACCTTAATTGGTATGAAGGCAAACTCGCGAATGTGTTCCAGTTGTATTTGTGTCAGAAATACGCTGTGATCTGAAGAAATAAAATAAAAGAAATAAAATTTGAAAGTACATAATTTCAACTGTGTTTGGCTATTATAATATATAATGCATATATGTAATATACGTATGCATACGCACCTGCGGCTCCGAAACAAATTATTTTATTATTTGATGAAATTTGAAGAAGTTTAGGAGGGAATGTGTGCTTTGGAAATTTAACTTTATATAGTGTCGGCACCTTCTGGATAGGTTGTCCCCGTGTCAGTAACTCAATCTCGCCAATGTACTTCTGTGCACGTCTTAGATTAGTTGTCAGCAATTAAAAGAAACGCGATTATTCTATTCTCACCGTTTTGGGCTTGCCACTCATCGAAAGGGTGACGCGGAGATGAATAACCTGTCTAAAATTGAGATGACGCACTGATATCAAGCCAAACCATTCAACGCCGTCATATCGGTACTGAAATATTTTCGGGCAAGGACTTATTGGCATACCATGGCTGAGGACACCGTGCAACCGCTGGAGCAAAATTAAAACTGCAATCAAATACAGATTCATCACCGCCATCATCAGCATGTAATAAAATTTTACTTTAAAACTTTTGCTACAAAACTGAGAATGTTTGGCATAGGCAACGTCACGGGATCACTAAAACAACTGTTTTTCTGCTATTGCAATTCGCGTGACAACTCGAAATCTTGAAAGAAGTGTGAAGCAGATTTCAAACAAAAACAATATCTGCGCATTCATACATATATTTGTACGTATGCCTGTGTGTATAGGTGTGCATTTACATACTTTTCTCTTTTTCTTACTTTCCACGTTTATACCTAAATTTGCCAGTAGTGTATATGTACTTTTAAATAATTACTGATATGCTAGACTTCCTCGTTCTCACTGGTGGATAAAGTCATACTGGCAACTTCTAAAATCATAAAAGTGCAAAATTATCATAATTATAATAAACTTTTCTAAGGAAAGTTATTTAAATGTAATACAAATATGATCTCATAAACAATTGAAAATAAGTAATACGAACTAACTCCGCCTAGATATGTATGTATGTATGCATGTATTGTATAATCAAAGTTTTTTATTCATATTAATTTTTGTTTTTTTTTTATTCATTAGGCGTTAATCAGCATGTATTGTGCTATGAGACACCTGGTGTAGTTGTAAATCGCCAGTTTTTGAGCGTGTTTACCAAAAAGGGTTTCTAGGTTTAAACATATTTAATACTAAATAACAAATAACAATAACAAGGGCCGAAGCCAGACTCTACAATAGATGTCCAAAGTGACGGCGTTTGAGTCTCCTTATAGGGACTGAGGTGGCGAGGGGTCTGGCAAGCCGGTTCTTATGGTTTAACAAACGGTCATTGTATCTGCTGGAGACAAAGCAGACTTGGTCCTCAACGGTAGCTAGATAGTCCCAGTCGCAGCCAGTGACGAACGACTTTCTGATTTTATAGTTTAACTCATAGGAGTATGTACGTATATTCGGTGTGTTTGCTGGATATTCCCGATTTACTATATATATTTGAATATTAATGTTTGGCTCACAAGCCGCAACAGACAAACATTTGTATTGCCCTAAACTATCTCGAATGGAGCCAAAAGCTGATCGACCTAGTAACGTCGAAGGGGAAGGGTGCTTGGCAGTTATTGGTGGTATAAAGTACAATAGATGAAGACAACATTTAGTTTTTACCTAAAATGTTATTCTACTTATTCTGTTTGAGATTTTTGAGATTAAAAAACTGTTAATATAATATACAAAAAGGAAAACGACACGTCAAAAAATCATTTCGTTTTTGATTTTGCTTTAAAAAAAACACACACACGTTCTTTTACTTTCAAGCTGTGTTTTTAATACCATTTCTATACATATATGTATGTACGTATGTAAGTATATTCGAGTATATACATATAATAAAATACGGCATTTTATTGTTTAAGGTACATTTTCATGATTCGATGATTACATGTGTGGATGCTTTCAATATTTACGGTAGTTAAGAAAAATAATTTAACATATTAAACTATTAATACAAAACTACGGTTATATGATCTTCAACCATCTTAAATTTTAAAAAGTATTTGACTGTAAAAATAAATAATTAATTAGACAACAACACACTATGTTAAATTTTAATATTAGTATTTTGTGTTTTTTGTTTTTTTTTTAACTCAGAAAATATATCCAGAACATTTTTAATTTGAAGGAAAACAGTAGATAAAAAGATAAATAAATATAAGTACAATAACTTGTTCGAATGTATTTACAAAAGAAATTAGACAAAGTTTATGCGACATCATCAGGCATAACATCTCAGTTTGGTCTTAATGCTTCTTTTTTTTTTTAACATATGTACAGGCATATGTGTCCTTAATTACTCATCGTACCGATATTCCATTAATAGTTACAATATTGGAAGCCGGTTCTGGTTCGTAGACTTCTTCGTTCGAGCGCATCTCGTATGGAGCATCGTAGAACTGTTCATTGGGTATATGGTCGTATATGTTTTCTATGGATTTTAATGTGTTAAGTTGATTGACTTCAAATCGAATTCGCATTGAGTAGCCGCTTACCTGTGGGTGGACCATTGACAGGATCATTTCCCCGTCCTGGCTTGTTAAACGTATTGAAGGTTGCCGACGGACTGTTATTAATGCGTCCGCGGTTGTTGGCTTCAAGCATTGCGTACGACATCACCGCCGCGTTGCGTTCATCTTTTGTTTCAGCGGCTTGCACGTTTTCTGTATTCTTAACCGGCCGTGCTTTGTTGCGGTAAAGGAAGATAATGCCAAAGATGACGAGTAAAGCGATGATCACTGTAGCGCCAATGGCAATGCTGCTGCCGATGCTTGAGCCTTCTTGAGCCTCGGTGGCAGAAATTTCACAGCGAGGTTCTTCGCCACTCCACGAGCCATCCTCAGTGCACTTACGCAAGTATTGGCCGATGCGATTGTAATTAGGGATGCAATGGTACTCCAAAGAGCCGCCATACAAAGTTGAATCGTTTACAACAATCACACGCCCATTTTCAATAGGAAGGGGCCGCCCACAATCAATAGCTACGCAGGAAAGGAATGATATGAAAATGGCATCCAAGAGTGGTAGGGCATTATTTACTTACGTTTACATATGGGACTTCTGCCTGACCATTTGCCACTCTTCTGGCAAACGCGAGTGTCGTTGCCTACCATATTGCCACCTTTTGCACACTTGAAGGTAGCTACTGATCCGACTTTACGCTCCATTGGCTCGACGATGACGTTCTCAGCTGTTTCTGGCTCCTCACAGGTAATTTGAACACATCTGGGCGTTTCATGACTCCAAGAACCATCCTCAGTACACAATCGCCGCGACACACCGTCCAATTTGAAATTCGTGTCGCATTCATATAAAGCAGCGGCTCCATAGTAGGTGGCATTCGAAACTAATGTTACCGTTCCTCTTGTAATATTTGGTGGGATACCACATTCCACATCTTTCGATAATAAAATAGTAAGTTGGGCAAAAAATGTTTTTATACCAGGTAGTCGTAGATCAATAGAGATATTGTATATGAAAATGGCAAATCAATTATAAGCTCTTTTCATTCATCATACTTATATACAATATATTTAAATTAACTTAACTAAAAACTTTTCTATGATAAATTTTCTACCTTAGTCAAAACTTTATACTGAAGCAATACTCACAGATACATTCTGGTAAAACACCACTCCAATGTCCATTTTCTGCACATGTCACCAAAGCCTCTCCGATAATTTTGTATCCACGCTCACATCGATATTTTGCCAAAGCTCCGATTCTGCAAGATAGAAGCAAAAAAGATGTCGTGTTTACTTGCAGCAGGAATAAATATTGTGTGCAAATACGTATATACATAAGTATTGTATATAGTCACCTATAGGTTTGTGCGTTATTTGGTGCTATCTCTGAAGTTCGTATTAGAGTTCTTCCATACATTCGGTCGTTACCAGTAACTGAAAGTAGGCTATGAGGGGCTAGGACTGGTTCCAAACATCGAATTTCTGCAACGATGCATTATAATAACGGTAAAGTTTTATCAATTAAATTTCCTTTAACTTCTAACTTATGTGAAAAATAAAACAAGTCCTTCATGGGATTCACATGATTACGTTTTTGATACATTGCTTGATACTTTATATGCTATTCATTGAATTTGTTTTGTACATATAATTTTTTGAAATCCAATTTTAGAGGTACAGTGTTTTCATCACTGTAACATCGAAGTTAAAACGCGTACATACCCTCACACTTTGGCGGTGCATCACTCCATTCAGCCGTCTCTAGACAGGTGCGCTTTGACACTCCGTTCAGTTTATGTGACGGCATGCAGGAGAAGAAAACTTCTGTGCCAACGTAGGTTGTATTTGTTTTATACTTGTGCGTGCCATATGATACTGGAGGAATGGGCCCGCAATCAATGTCTATGAAGCAAGGATAAATGAGTTTCATTGTTAAGTACCACAAAGTTCATAATAATGTTGGAACTGAGATTCTACTACTCCTTATGTTCACTCTATTTATGTACTCACATTCACAAAATGGTGCTTCAGCGCTCCATTCTCCAGATTCCAGACACTCTAGAGTGGGATTACCCCGCATCACGTGTCCTGCATCACAGTTGTATTGTATTTTTGAGTGCACGTTGTAGTCATAACCAATTACGAAAGATCCTGGTGGCACATGTGGTGTATCGCAAGTGACCAACTCACAGATTGGTGCTTCTCCCGACCACTTGCCCTCTTTGGTGCAGTAAAGCTCTGATGACCCATCTAACCAGTAGTCATCTTCGCACGTGTATTTTACCATCGAACCAACTGTTGTTGAAGAATTCACTAAATGAGCCGTTCCGCGGTCCGGACGCACAGGGGTACCGCAATCAACGAACCGGCATGAGGGCGTATTGCTCGACCACTGACCACCCAGACCACAGGAAATTACCTTAATGTAGAAGTCGTGCGTTAGAATTATTTGTTGAACTTGACTAGCCGAAATTCCTTCATTACCTCTTCTCCCACCAACACATATCCCATGTTACACTTGTATGTGGCTGTTGAACCAGCTCTGTTGCCTGTAACACTGACAGTGCCTCCTGTAATTTTTGGCGGCTCCGAACACCAGTCAACGAGGCACTTTGGTTGTGATCCAGTCCATCCATTCAATTCGCAAGTACGATTTTCGTTACCAATGAGAGTGTAGTTCTCATGGCAACTATATGTTGCTATTACGCCGAAATTGTTGCCTGTCTCTGACAAATGTATTGTGCCATGGAGAAGTTCATCAAGTGGACCACAATCGACGTCTGTGAAAGAGTGCCGGTGTGTTCTGTTAAAGGTAATCCTTGTTTAAAGTTGTTTTACTTACACTTGCATGACGGAGGGCTTCCACTCCAAGTCCCATCTGACTGGCACGTGCGGTTTGCAAACCCAATTAAGGAATGTCCTTTAGGGCATTTATATTTAATTTGTCCACCTAAAGTGAAGTTTCTTCCTTCAACTGTTGTATTCTGTTGTATATCTGGAGAACCGCAGGACAATGGAGCTAAAAGGATTAAAAATTAGATGCGTTCAATTTATCTTGACATTTGAGTTTTACTCGAGTACGAGCACGGAGAACAATAGAATTAAGTGTTTTCTAATTTTTAATGTTCAGTTACTTACAGTGCTGACAAATAAAATGCAGATAGTCTAAGTTGCAGCCCACATCATTCCAATGCCAATTTCGCCCACCGTCCAGGACAACGCAGTTTTGTTCGCCGTTGTAATTGTTTGGCTGATCTTTACCCCAAGCCGGTTTTTGCACCACTTGGCCTGTAAGCAGAATTTTGTTAATATTGTAGTTCCGATTATGATTACGATTGTTATGGTTGATGTGATTTTGATAACAATAATGCATATAAAAACTAGAAAGGCAGGGCTATAGTCGGGCGTAACCGACTATAGGAAACCCTGTACCCTATCCAAAACTGAATATATTATTTTGTTGCTTTAATATTTTTTATTCATTATGATTGGATGTTTCAAGAAAAAAATTTTTTTTTAATAAAAGCCATTTTTTGCCCGATTGTTTCTACTTCAGCTATATGCTATAGTAAACCGATATTAATAATATTCGAAAATATGATTGCATATTACATAAAATCATCAAATCTAAAATTTGGTAACGATATATTTATAAACAAAAAAGTTTTTCTCAGTAAATGTTGTTTTTCGGCCGATCGTTCCTATGGCAACTATATGTTATAGTTATCCGATATTTATCATATTCTGTAATATGATTCGATATTACTTAAAACTATCAAATCTAAAATTTGGTAGCGATATCCTTACAAATAAAAAAGTTTTTCTCAGTAAATGTTGTTTTTCGGCCGATCGTTCCTATGACAGCTATATGATATAGTAAACCGATAAACATAATTTTCAGATATGTGATTAAGTATTAGGTAAAACTGTTAAATCCAAAATTTGGTGAAGATATCTTGAAAAACAAAAGGGTTTTTGTTACTAAATGTGGGTTTTCACCCGATCGTTCCTATGGCAGCTATATCTTATAGGTCGAATATCGAAAAAAAAAATAAACTCGTTATGCCAATGGATTGGGAGAGTCTTCGTGCCAAATTTGGTGATTGTAGGTCTTACCGTTTCTGAGACGGACAGACGGACATGGCTAGATCGACTCGCCTTTCGATGCTGATCAAGAATATATATACTTTATGGGGTCTGCCACGCCTCCTTCTGCCTGTTACATACATTTGCACAACTTTAATATACCCTTTACCATTTTTTGGTACAGGGTATAAAAATAATGGTGACACACAATTGCTTTAGAAATTTTTCTTATGATTACGCTTGCAGTTTTGATAATCGGTATAGATTTGGCTTCAACTAGGGCTGTGACTTTAATTTCATATTGGGTTGATATGGCAAGCTTGATTATTGTTGGCATTCTATGAAGTGAACTTACCATTGACCCACTTCCATGTTTTTGATATAAACCCAGGGTCCTTTTGAGCGCCAATCCAAACCAGCTGAGTCTTAAGTTCAGATTTGCGACGTTCCAATTCTGTCAGTATGAAGTCGTTTGCGGGTCCACGTAACTCATGCAGCAAATCACCTCCTGTCGGTTTAAAAATTGCCGAAAAATTTGTCATTATCATAGTGGCCAAGTTGGATAAATTATTAAGCATTTACACTTATGAACATGAACATTATTCAGATTTCCTGTTTTCTGGAGACATTTTAATAAAATTCCCTTACCTGTTAGTTGACATATCTGCCGCGCCTTAACAAAATTTTCTCCCTTATTAACGTGAAATTCATAACAAGTTTTTGCGAACGCTGTAAGTACTGAATCAGCACTTAGATTGGGGCTCAAACACCGATCTACGGAGAATTCTTCATTCGTAAATACCTCTACCTCGCACAGACTGAGGCTACCCTCAACGCCAACCAGCTGAATAGCCACGAACTGACCGATGAGTGGTCGGGCACACGTGAATGTTTTTGTGATACCCTCATCCAATGTACCTGGATACCAAGCGCATAAAGGATTACGCTGTAGATCAACGCTACTGTTGCCAACACGAATTTCGAGATCTTGTAGGGGCTGATGGCCGCAGCATCCGCGTGTCGCGATCCGCACTACACGCACGGTTTGTGGCTGGAGTAGATCGACATGCCACCAAGGCGAGGGCTCTTTTTGTGTTTCTGAACATTCCTGCCCATCTGGATGCTAAAATGTTTGAAAGCATATGGCGGTAAATATTTGCACTTTTTTGAGATATTACTTTAATCAATTGCATGGGTATTACCTTATTGATTGTCTTGCCATCATTGGCATATTGCGCTTGCCCACCACGCGTATAGGAACTTTGATTAACGGGCTTTCGGTAAGCAACATTTATACCACAAAATGGTAGTTCTCGCTCCCACCCAGTAAGCGGATTGCATTTGATTGTAGTTGGTCCAAATAGCTCATAGCCCGCGTCACATTCATATTTGGCTTCCCAAGTGCCATTTTCTACCGCTGATGTTTTGACTTTAGAATTTACTGGTACTGCTGGCGGACCGCAAACTAAAAACGGCAAACAATAAGCAAGTAATAAAAGAATTACTCAATATAATAAATTTACTAGACTACTGAGAATTAGTTTTGGGAACAACTATACAGTTCTACTTAGAAATACGTGCAAATATAACATTTTCATAAAAACATAAGAAAAACCTTCAGAGAAGTATAAATAATTTTCAATGTAGATTAACATTTTAGGTTTACAGTTGGTTTTCGATATCGATTACACTATTTTTGGCAATTTTTAATAGCGTATGGGTTGTACAAAATATCGTCCACTGTAAATATCACTTTATAACGTACATATGTATGTGCAGGCATGTACACATGAGTATAAGCTTTTCTCATTTATAATTTCTGTCACTCAATTAACTTTCTATTTTTGCTGACAAATAAAGCGGCTCACCTGTAAGCGGATTCTATTACATCGGGCTTTAATAATTTAGGAATTTTGGCATTCATTTTTTAAGCCATTTACCATTGTATTGACAGTTGAATAAAATTTATCTGCAGCAATGTCCGCTAGACATCTCTTTGCTGAGGATGTCAGCGTACTGGTTAAGCAAGGAAGCACCAAGTAACTGAAGTTTCTTTAACTGAAGAAGCACTTTTAAGCCATTGGTCGTATTCAATTATGATTATGATAATCTTTAGGTCTCATCTGCGAATACTGTCGCTCTCTTCATTAGCCTAAGAGATAAAAACACATGCAAGAGATCAAGAAAACCCAACGATAGCGACAGTGTTCACTGTTTGGCTTTGTCGCAAAGCGCTTCGCCTCGATTCGAATCGAGTTGCTTCAGTTTAGGCAAAAGAGGCGAATGGCTCATGCCGTGTGAAAGTTGAAGGTAAAAAACCTCTGATATTTACTGTATTCCAATTCTCTTCTGTTGAACAGCGCTCACCAATAAAACTGGATCTTCGACTACATATTGCAAAGTAATTACAACTGCGAAAAATGGGTTTTTCTTTTGGAGCTTTTTGCACTATTAGCGAGGTTGGTGTGGCTGAACGGTAGTCACAAAAGAAACGGTAATTTCGCCTAAGACCTAGAATACCTGACAAAGGCAAATAACAGCATTCTGCCAGCCGCTGATCTTCCCAACAACGAATTTTGGTTTACTTTTACGGTTCTTGTTCGCACTCAATTCCATTTATGTACATATAATCTGTTTTGCTGTATTTTTCAGACATTGTTGTTGCGTTTTATTTTTAAATGAATTAAATGCGGCATTCTTCGCCATTCCATTTGTCGTATTTGACAATTGTTTACCAGTAAACTATTGTGAATTTACGCAATAAATTGAAATATTTGTATAAGTTTAACTATTTATTTCTCTTATTAAGATTATTGAAATATTGTGTTTGGCCACAAATTAAGTAAAATTACTTATTAAACTGAAACCACAATATATACACATACACACATACAGATGTATGAAAGTATTCTAGTATAACAAATATACATATCAGCTTGTCTGCAACCTGTCAATTTGGAACATTACCTTCAATTCAATCAAAATGTTCAATTCTGTTTATAATTGTAGTGGAGTTCTAAGTTCCTGGGACGCTGGAATTCAAGATATATGTATATTAGCAGGCAATGTACTTAAATATGCCTACAATTACGCCTTCATGAGAACATATACTCAAATCTAGCACGTTTAAAGTATTTAGCTGGAAGTTGAAGGCGTCACTAATTTGCTGTGGGCTATATAATATTTTGCCTTCGAATGCTTTGGTTGGGTATTCATCTTACATAGTACAGCACATAACCTAGAAACTATCTTACAGGAAAAATCTTTGTTGGCTAAATTAGCATGTTTGCAAGCAACATGAGTGTTCGTTAACCGAAGCAGTACATTGTGAAAAACAAACTATGCATATATGAATTATGAGTTAGCATGAGTCTGTCTAGCCTTTTTTAGACAACGCTTTCAGCCATATTTGCACTGATTTGCGATAATTTATGTAAGTAGGCTATGAACCCTTCATATCGGAACTAGCGGGTAAAAGGCAAAGAGTGAAAAGACGTTTTTTTATTTTATTTTTATACGTTCTTAATTTACTTCAATATTTAATTAAACCGTGTATATTATAAATTAAAGCATATAAAATATAAAAAACAGCATAAAAAAAATTTTTAATACAAGAAGTATTCAATAGCAGCTAATTGGTTCTACCATATATTTCTCACAGTGTATCGAACAATTGGGCATGTGTTAACTGACGCAACCAGCAAAAAACACAAAAAAAAAAAAAACAAAACCAAAAAGCGATCGTTGAAAAATGTTTCACTTTTGTAAACCAGTTTTTGTGTGCGAATTGTGGACAGAGTGAGACAGAGATAGAAAGTAAGTCGTATTTGTATTAGCCACAAAAATAAAACATACATTGGTAGAGGGTATGTATTAACGAGGCAAAGAGTATGTGGGACAAACAGACTTTGAATATTAAATAGATTACACGTTCCGCTCACCCAACCGAAAATTCTCTCACGTTCGAAAACAAAAGCTGTATCATAAGAGCTATGAACAGCTGTGTCGGGTTGCCTTCACTTTTCTCTTGCACCCAGCTTTTGTCCCTGAATTCAACCGGCTGCGCAGTCTGCGGGGAGGGGAGAGGTGCCTTCTGTTCAATATATTTTTCATGAAACCGTTAAATTATAGGAGGAGGTGCTTCCGAAGTCTATCAATCTTTGTTAGACAAACATTCAACTGTCGAACCCAATAGTTTCCTTTTAATTATATTCAAAATCACACATGCATAAATTTTATAATTTAATTTATGCCATGTTGATTATGATTAAATTGCGCCTACAATAAATCGCCTTGTCTCTTTCAGGCTGCAGTACGCAAATATTTTAAACAAAAACCACGAAACAAAAAAAATTATATTAGCAAAAAAGTCAACGTAAACGAAGACATTACTTGAACTATTTCATGTCGTGCTCCTCTCTTGAGGGTTAGATTTGATGTGTCTGCAATTTAGTCATAAGAAAACCGCCATTTGCGTGAGAGAGACATGTAGCTCGTGTATTCACAGTCATTGTTTATTTTGCGATGCCAGAGAAACTACAACTTATTTAATTCCATCGTTGGCGGGTTAATGCTCCTTGCAGTAGTGTAGGCATGCTTGATTTACTTTAATCAATTTTTTTTTTTACTTTTTCATTTTTTGTTTTTTTTTTTTGTTTATCTTTTTCGTTACTATTCGTGAATAACATAGTTGCTAATTTTTGTATTGAGCGTGTGCTTTATATGGTGCAGATCCGCAAAAAAAAAAAAAAAACCAGCTGTTCCCAACAACTTCACGCAAACCTTAAAATTTAATTCGCGGTGCCTTCGGATCAAGTGAATGTTGTTTTAACAAAATTTGATAGCTATCAACGTAATAAAATGTTATACTTTAAACGTTTTTGTTTTAAGGAGATACTGGAGCAAATTCATTTTAAGCTTTTTAATTGGTGTACAAATGTATTATATTCGTTCATATGTAAGAGCAAGTACCGTTAGCCAATTTGATTGTTCGCGATTTTCAAATAAAGGGAAACAATAAAAGTATCTTGTGGTTAACATTTATCGTTGCAAGCAATGCAAAGTCAATGGCCAAACGCATTTGAAGGCATACTATGAAACTGCTGCAGTGGCATCCTATGTCGAAACAAAATACTCATATTCGAAGTTGACTGAGTACAAATTATACATGCACTGGAGTTGATGATAAGAAAAATGAAAAAAATGTAGGGTAGCATAAAATTTAACAAATTAAAACAAGGAATTGCGAAACTGAAATCGAAATGTTTTATTACCTAATGCATTGGTTATATAGTTATAGAAACTATTAGTAGATGCTTTACGGTAAAATGGAATAAAAACTGAAGTTAATAGCAGACCTAGCCAACCATAAAACAAGAAATCAGAAAAAAAATCTGTATAAAAACTTGTTACTACGGAGAGGTAAAAGAGGAACTTGACCGTAAAAAATGTACTTTTATGTTAAGATAAAGTTAAATGTCAAAGGTAAGTGTTTAAGATATTTAAATTTTATTTTCGATTGATTAAATATAAAAACGTCAACCAGTAATACAATAATAATAGTAATAGTAATATAAAAACTGAAAAGAAGTCACTGTTAATAAGAAAAACCTTCAACTTGCAAAAGCCCCAAAATGGTCCTACTTAAAAATAAGATTGATTTCACTTATAAGGAGTCAAAAACGGAAACATTTTTCATAATATTATATTACACATATATTTCCTTGAATAAACTTATAATTATGTAAAAAGAGAAAAAAAAACTCACCTTGGCAATTTCCAAGTGGTAATAATATAAACAGCAATGTAAATACCAACGGAAAAATTTCCAACGATATCACAGGACTCAAGTTCAAAGTCAGCATACTTTCTGTAAATGTGGATATCGAAGGTAATAAATGATTTCCTTATTTAACTGTTCACGGCACTCTTATTTGAATGTTTTTCACCTATTCAGTGTTTTCGATGATAACAAATGCTGTACAAAATCTTGTCTTTGAGTAAACATTTAAATATGTATCTTATGATCTGTTAAATGAGTTTTATACTGTTAGACAGTACAATCATACACCGATTGTTCCATTTATTAACAAATTTTATAGAAAATCTTATTTTTTAATGGATTACTATTATTTGTCTAAATAACTTTATTACAACAATACACTTCGAATACTAGAACGAGAAAATCAATAATGCTCTGATGTAGAATATTACAGTCGTCTTCCCTTTCTCGATTCACTATAAGCAAACCGTAAGAATTCTTCATTGGGAATCGTGTTGGAGCATTAATATAAAACAATACCCGAAAGCAAAAGATACAAGAGATTAAACTTGATCGATGCAATCCTAGTTTATTAATGTAATATTGCAGTGATTTTTTTTTTTTTGATTAGAAAGGGCGGATTTCGGACGGGTTCAGATTCAGGTTAGTTCGCGGAAGACTTTCCACGATTTGCCTTTACTTATGCTGACGTAAGATGCAGCTCCTACGTCTCTTGCAACTTAATTAGGCAAAACTCGTTAACAACTTCGATCATTAGCAGTCAGCGGCAGTTTTGTAAAAGTGTATTTAAAAAAAGGTGTCGGAAAGCTTATCTCAAGGTTAGCCGTACTTTCTTAACGCTGAAATAGTTTTGACGCACTAGCGCCTGTTTTTCAGGTCACTATTTAGCAATTATCTTGAGTCGCTACTCACCGCAGAAAATCCTGGTCTTATAAAACCTCCATCTTGTATATAAACGTTTAATAGCCAACAGAATCGAAATATGCCTATTTCAATTGACATGGCATGAAAAAATTAAACACCTAATCTAAAGGCAAGTTTATTAGTGTCAAGTGGTCTACCCAGACACGGAAATGACAACTGCATCTGACAAATAATCTACTCAACTTAGGATACCGAAACCGTCCGATATGCGTCGGAGTACTAATACAATGACATATTGTCATGTTCTAACATCAAGAAGCCTAAGAAATGAATAACTAAATACCTTGTAATAGCTGCTTCTACAGTTGGGAATTGTAGCTTTGTTCTTACAATGAATCAATTATGTAACTGATATATTAGGATGTTATCATGCGTGAATAAAATTGTAAGCGAAACTTTTTCTTGGTTATGTCTCGATTGCATCTCGATCTAATTCTAATTGAGCACATATGGAGTTTGAAGGTAAAAATATTTAGAATAAAAAAATAATGTTTTAAACGCTACGGGGTTGCCCAAATTTAACGCTGTAATTATCCCAAATTTTGTTAATTTTTTATTCTTAAAGTGAAGGGTTACTCCAAGAAGTATTTTGGTAATTTAAGCAAATTATCTGTGACTTTTATTTCGTAATGACACAAAATGGAATTTATGATTTATGGGGTTCTATTGTTTGTTTAACAAATGCAGCTGCAGTCTTTGTGTTCTCAAATCCTTGAATAAATATAAGTTTTATTCACAGTCGGCTCTTTTTGGATTTATTGTTGATAATAAACCATCTGCACGCAGAGTAGAGCGGCACATGCATAAAATATACACATATATGTATGTATTTATTTAAATTTTCAACCTTAACAACGTGTGAATTTTTGTTATGCAAAATAGTATATAATATGTCGTTTTTTTTTGTTGTTTCACATTCAAATGAATAAATACACATATATGCATATACATATGCACATACATACATATACATCCTATTGAAATGCATACATACGTACAAGTATCTGGTATCTAGTATCTAGTAGACAAAACGCAAGTTAAAATAACGTTGCAACTTCAGCATCTTGTAGTTTTCTTATAAAACATTAAACAACA
>JBAMBQ010002903.1:0-25965 GCA_037044495.1 Stegana nigrithorax
TACATTAAGTCAAAAGTTCTCAAGAAGCGTCAATGAACGCATGAGCTAACGCTGGATGAATGGATGAATTGATTAATAATTGACTTGACTTGGCTTGACTCGACTTGAGTTGAGTTGAGTTGAGTTGACTTGACTGGTGGACGATCTGCCTAGAAGTGTGGCTGACTGACAAGCTCAGCTGGCTGACTAGCTGCAGACTCAACAACGAAAATGAACTGGGCAATGAACTACAAAAAGAAATACACAAAGAAAAAAAACAACTTTGGCAATCTTTGCAATACATCAAAGTATTATAAAAATATAAATAGGCAGGAGAAAAAATAAACAACATTGTAAGCAAAAAAGTAGAAAACGTTGCGCGGGCGCATGAAGACATGAAATTTAAACGTGTGCGCCTTTTTTGCCTATGTTTTATATATGTCTGTTTTTTGTTTTTTTTTATTTATTTAGATATATTTATTTTTTATTTTTGTTATCGAGCTTGTATTACAACAACAATAAAAGCTACAAAAAACAATCTTATAACCGCACGCATATTATGAGCATAATTAAGCATGTTCACTCATTCGCTTCATTTGCTGTTTGACATTTGTGTTTTGTTTTTTTTTTTTAGTTTTTAGGTTTTTTGTACTTTTTTTCTGGAGGGGGTATCTTTTTTAATTTTAATTTATTTTTTTTTTTTTATTTTTGCTTTGGATTCGCATTTGGTGTGGTTTTGTTGTTCATTAAATAAATATGAAATGAGAATAACATTTTTGAATTGAAAAACAATTTTTTTTTTTTAATTAAATAATAATGCGCGCTGTTATTGTTAAAGTAGCTAGCTGCCGGGTCTGTTGTTGTTTCAGCTATAATAGACATTATGCCTTTGCTATAGCCTAATGTTTAAAAAATTATTAAAATCGCGTTTGATTTGCTATGATTTCGTGAAGGAAAAAATAAATAATCATAATAATTACAAAATTTTTCATTCAAAATCATTTTTTATTTGATTGACATGTGAACTCATTGACGATTGGCGTATCCAAAGCAAAAGACGCACAATGTGTGTGCATGCGTGTAAGCCAGACTACTTGGCGTATGCGCAATGAACTTTTTGTGCTGCATACATAATACCAAATTAATTGAAGTACATACATACACATATGTAAATTTAAATGTAATAAAAGTTGTTAAGCATTATCTTCATACAAGTATACAGGAGTATGTTTTATATGTTTATCATTTGCTTATGTGGCACACTTTTTCTTATATAGTTTCTTTTTTTTTCTTCTGTTTTTGGTTTTTTACTTCTTATGCTACTTTTTAAATTAAAAGATACAAATATAAATATTTTGCATATTCAACGCATAAAAACGTCAACAGACGTTATTTGCGCAAAGCTACTGGCAATACATTTGTTAACATGTCTCTTACTGATGCTAAGAAGCGGAAAGACCGGCAAGGCTGTTTATCAAACAAATAACAAAATCAAATCAACGCCAATGAAATGAAATAAATTTGACATTTTATGGCATTTATAATAGCACAAAGCCATCGTTAGAAACTTTTCGTTTTTTTGCTTAAATTAATTGAAATTTATGTTTTCATTTCATTTCATTTCATTTCGATAGCGACGTGCTGTGTGGTCCAAGTAGTCCCATTCTGCTGTTGCAGCATTCCAATCCCGATTGAAACGAAACTTTGTTCACAACTCAATTCTTAAATGTCATTCGCTTAAAGTGGATTTCAACACTCATATTGCATATTTATATTTGCTGCATAATCACCATGAGTTTCCGATGGCAATTAATGACAATTAACGGGTTTATTTTTTTTTTTTTACATTTTTATTGCAACAGGAAAACTAACAATTCCCACAAATAATGTCTAGTTGGCACGAAATTTAACATTTTCCACAAATTATACACTTACAAATAATTACATGTATGCACGTATATTGAAAAATAAAGTCCTCGTCTGGCAAGCAATTCACTATTGATATTTGAAAAAAAAAAATCTTTTTTTTTTATTTTATTATTAAAAATAATTTTTGAAAAATGTCGTGAAGTGTTGCTGATTCACACTGACATGGTAACTATATACCAAAAAGCTGGCATGCGCACGTATGACAAACCATTTAAGCCGTTTTGTTAAATAAAATTAACAAGACAGTTAAGCATAAACAAATAAATAAAATAAATATAAAAAAAAAGAATATACAAATCGCCAATTAGTGCAACAAAAGAAACAAACTAATTCAACTACAACTGACATTTATTTATGGCACAACTCAAAATCAGCTAAACCAAGCCAAGTCAAGCCAAACTAAACAATGAAGAGGAAGAGGTTGTTTTTTATATGTTAATTTAACAAGTCAAATAACAACGGCAAAACATATGTCCACATCGCACTTTTCTAACTAACCGACATAGTTTAACTTCAACCATAAGCCGCAAAGCTATCAAACGTTGCGCCTCGGCCTCCGCCCCCGCTCACATACACATTCGTATTCACACTCTTTAACTGCCAGTGGTGCCCCGGCTACAGCGTGTGTGCCATTGCCTTGCAGCCTCACCCTTACATAGAAAGCCAAACAAAAACGCCGCCGATAAGTTGTGGCTTCAAATTAAAAATGCAAATTTGATTGTCGGCATAATAATTTAATTTACGCAACCGCAATCGAAGACATCGAAGTCGATCGTAAACCATTGAAATGGCAAAACCCAAAATAGCAAATAAAATTCCGGAAATCTCTATTGACGCTGCTGCCTGATTGGTGGACGCAGCTGTACCGATTGCACTCACAGTAACAAATGCAACTTGGTCAATAGCAGCAGCAGGCAAATTGCGTTAAAAAAAAACGAGACAAATAAGAAAAAGTAAAATAAAAGAAAAATTCACATGTTTGTGAAACTTATAAAACATTTGTAGGACAACATTTATGGCTGCCATTGTGAATGTCGGTGCCAGGCAATATAGAAATATTGACAAGCTAAATCAATAAACCAAGTTAATACATTTTCTATGCAAATCGTTATCTGTAGCTATTTGTTTTGTGTGGATCAGCGCCATTTTATGGCCAAGTGAACAGACTCATTGGTCAGATTTTTATAAATTATTACTTTTAAATTGTCATTAATTAGTGACTGTCGCTCTTTTGTTCCTTTGAGCGCGTCTGCTTTGCTTTATCGGTGTTCATTGCCTTAATCGAACGTTTAAAAAACATTTTGGTTCGTTTATTGTTTGTTTTTTTTTCTTCTTTTTTTTTTCAAGTTTCGTTTTTGGCTATGAGTTGAATATGTAAATTTGCGTGTTTTGTTTTGCTGTCGTACAAGCAAAAAATTTGCACTTGTCAGTGACAAAACCGATTGACTTATGGTCATCCAACGCTACTAATCGTTTCAGTCGACACAATACAGAAGATGTGTTTTTTTTTTTTATTTAAATATTTAAAATTTTTTTTTTTTGTCAGACATTTGTTTGTGTAGTACTTACTGATATGAGCCATGCGTATTGACACAGGTGCCACCATGTTTGCAGGGATTCGTTTGACACTCCTCGACATCATCCGTACACGTTTTACCCTCAAAACCCAATGGACACTTGCACATGAAGCCTTTGCCACCAGCGGTCGGCGTACATGTGCCACCATTGCGACAGGGCGATGTCGCGCATACATTCTCAGTCTCACATTGTTCGCCTGCAATGAGAGAATAGCAGAATTAGTTACTTAGTCAGCACTCAGCCAATGACTGGCTATGTGAGCCAATGTGGGCCAATGTGAGCCAACGTGAGCTTACCTGTATAGCCGTTCACACAGGCGCACGTATACTCCTCGAGTGTTTTCAGATTGCATGTGCCGCCGTTGTAGCAGGGCACCGAGTCGCATGCATTCGTCACTGGTATCTCGCAGAGTGATTCTGTGAAGCCTAGTGGACAGAGGCACGAGATGCCCGGTCGCTCGTTGCGAAACGAGACCTGACAGGTGCCGCCATTCTGACAGCGTCCGTGGCCGGTAAGACAGGGATTCGGGTATTCGCAATAGTCACCGACATAATGTGCTGTACAACTGTAAATGCAACAGAGGAAGAGACATGGCGCATGAGTTAATTTATAGCAAACATTTAGCATAGATAAAATAAAATAACAAAATATATAAACAAAACAAAAAAAATAAAAAAAAAAAATTATATAAAATAAATAAGATTTGTTAACACTTTTTATTTACGTAGTTTTATACATTGATTTTAACGCGGCGATAAACCTGCCAGTAAGAAAAAAAAAAAAAAACTGAAAAAAAGTAAAGCGTAAAAAGATTTGCCGCTTTGCAAGTTTGTCAGATTTATGAAACACTTTTCAGCAGCAGCAACCGCCGCAATGAGTTTGTGTTTCAGCCTGCTTTCGAGATTCGAGATTGAGATCTTACGCAGTTGATAACAACACCTGACACACTTTTTTTCCATATGATGGCAGTCATCGTGCAATGGCAGGCAGCAGGCAGCCAGCAGCAGGCAGCAGGCAGCAGGAGTCGCTGTCGCTATCGTTGTCGTTTTCTTATTGGCTTTCTGCGCATGCACAGCTGCCATCAGTCCCGGTCGCTGTCAATGCTGCCGCCGCTGCTGCTGCTGCTGCTGCTGTTGCTGTTGCTGTCATTAGTGTAACGCTGTCGCGGCAGGCGTTAAAACTGACAAAGTAATGTCATTTCCTGTCTTGACAATTTGCAATGCAGACAAGACGAAATAAAAAAATTCAAGAAAATTAACCAGCAACACACTTATTACACATTCAATGGTCAAGTTTTTATATGCTTATCAATAATGCGAACTTACGCTACTCGGGTCTGCGTTCGGGGGTCTAGGGGTTTGGGCACTGCAGGATGCAGCTCAAACAGCCGCACAACAACACAAAGCAGCAGCTCAGCAATTAATCCCATCCACAGCGCACATATTAAGCAAGAATGTTGTAAGTTATTTAATGCAGTAAAAGGCCGCAGGCCATGCTCCTCCATTGCGAAATCACTGGCCTGGCTGGCTGATCAAGGTTGCGTTACCTTCATGCCCTGTGACGGCATGTAAGTAGGCGCACTTTCAAACCCATTACATCAACACAATGTTGCAGTGATTATGGTTGCAATGGTCGAAATTTGTAGTTGAACTTATCATCATAACTTAGAACAAGTTTAATTAATTTGGTTGTTTTGTACAATTGTTCCGCTTGGCAGATAGTTTACATAATTGTAATATTGAAATAGATAATTAATTAATTATAAAGTGACGACAAAAAAAAAAGAAAGACGGCATATGCGTGTGAAATATTGTCGCCATGTAATTTTTCTCATATGAGCACGTCATCGTTTTATAACCAGTTGCTCATCCATCGTATTGGATATTGTACATTATAACTGTTAATGGCAAAAGCAATTGCAAAAATAACAACAAAAAGAGCAGCAGCATCAGCTTGGCGCTCATGACGTTCGACTATGGCAATGACGACTTCGGGATGCCAATGACGACAACATACAGATCAGCAACAACAACAATAACAGCAGCAGCAACAACAACAACAATTGCAAAGCCAATGACGGCGTTGGCGACTTTATGGACAACAGCAACAAAAATGACAATAACAACAGAAACAACAATAACATTATGGGAGTTCCTGCTGCAACAACAACAACAACAACAGCAAAAGCAACAACAATGTTTTGTATTTCCCTTGAGAAAACAATTTTTATGTACGGTAATTTGTGCGCGATCTTGATTGCATATTAAATTCGTTACTTGGCTGCAGCATCAGCATCAGCAACGGCAACGACAACGACAACAACAACAACAACAATAGCAATAGCGGCAACAACAACTGTAAGACAATGAGAAAATTGCGCGTAGATTAAAAAGCAACTACAATAACAATAACAGCAACAACAACGAATCAATGAATAATCATTAAGCGCGCCAAAACGTTACTCCAAGTCTGTTGGTGGCAGCAGCTTTCTACAACAACAACACTAAAAATTAACAACAGCAACAACAACATCAATGACAACGATTTTAACCGGCTGTTATCACTGTTGTTGTTGCTGTGTCGCATACGTTGTCATTGCAACATTGCGCAGCTTGACCAAACTTGCTTTAGATTAAGCGCCGTTCGATCGATGGGTCGGTCGCACGTTAAGTAAGGCAAGAACAACAGCAACAACATGCCACACAACGCAACTTCAAAAGCAAACCACTCGTCGAATGCTGAGAACACTCATCCAGCTGGCCCTCAATAAAAAAAAAGAAAAAAACAATCATCAAGGCAAGCAGACATGCATGCACGTGTAACGAAAATACGCCAGAAATTTTTTAAAACGACAAAATAAAAAATCATTTCCAGTAGCTGGCAAACCAGACGAACTCCTAACCTAACCTCACTTTGTTGCACACACACACACACACACACATGTACACACACACAGACTTGGAACCTGAACCAAAGTGATCCCAAGCGATATCAGTTGAGTGCTAAGCCACGTCGCGACGGCGTATTGCATTTGACCGATGGGAGCAGCCGTTTAGTCGCTTGGTCTCCTGTACGCCTGATCTCTTTCCATCGAATAGTTGGGCGCAAAGTAGCACACAGCGCACAAAATTACAGTTAATGCAGTTTGCACGCCAATTTCATGCTGCATTTTTCATTGCGAATCTGGCCAAACGCAAAGCCAAGCACAGCCAAGGAACGCCAAGCCAAGCCAAGCCAAGCCAATCTAAGCCGAGTCGAGTCGAACTAAGCACACACTCAAGCTCATTCAGTCGGACACATACGGACATATGCATGGCAACTAACTAAGCTAAGATATAACATATGAAAAACAAAAACTAAAAAAAAAAAAAAATATGCTTTGTAGCTAGTTTAGGCCAGGCCAAGTGGCGAAATTACAGCAGCAACAACAGAAAGCGCAGCAACGATTTGCGGCAGGAAAGTTGCGCGATAGCAAATGGATTGAGAATGTCGACAAACGATGTTGCCAACGACTACAGCGACGACGACGACGGCGATCAACGATCGATGGCAGCAACACTCTGCAGTAGCCAAAGTCAAAGCAGCAGCAGTAGCAGCAGCAGCAGTGCACACAACAGCAGCAACAGTTGTCGATTGTCGATCGTAATCGATTGCAAGTTGTAAAATTAAATAGTGGTAAAATCGAACGCATTGGAGCGCCACTTGCTAACAGAAACAGCAATTACAACAACAACAACAACAACAACAACAACAACAATAAGAAACATGCAAGCAAGCAAGCCACTAAGCAACGCTGGTAGGCGGTGGGAGCAGCAAAAGCAAAAGCAACAGCAACAACAACAACAACAGCCGCTGCCGCAGCAGCAGCCGCAGCAACATGTGTGAAATACAGTTAGGAACATGTTGTTGCTGCTGCCACTTTTTGGTGAGAAATAGATTTTCACCGCCGGATAATAAAAAACAAGCAGAGAAAATAAAATAAAAGAAAATAACAAAAAATACCAAAAATATATATATATATATATAAAAAAAAACAGTAAAGGCAACCTTAATTTAATTTCAAACGAATCTTTTGTACGCTTTCCCTCCTCTCCCCATGCACACACAAGTCTTGGCATAAAAAAAGAATGAAATAAATCAGGCAAAGTCAGACTGCTGCAAGAAGTACGAATGGGTACATTGTACATAATATCATACATTATTCGAAGGGCCCTGCTGTGCACATGGCTCTTACGAATTCTGGCCTATCGTCGACCGCCAACCACCAGCAGCGAACCGCCAAGTCACATGGCTAGCAACAAAATGAGAAATACAAAAAGTCGCTTTGCGGTCTCTATATGTCTGTCATTTGCTAAGTTATTCATCACTAAAATATGTGTACGACGCAACGGTAACTCAAACCAACTGGCCTGATCTGTGTAGGGTATGCCATACTGCAAAATTGTAGGCAGCAATGTACAAGCAATCGATCGTTGGGTTATTGCACATTTTGGCGCAGCAGCAACTGCAACAAATTTCAATTATTAGCCGTGCACTGCATGATAGAAACAAAAAATTTTAAAATTACAAAAAATAAAAAAAAATGAAAAAAAAAAAAAATCAACGCATTAACAAAAAAGAAAAAAAAAAACCTCGCTTGTCTTTAAATTGAAATTTCGATTAGTTGTCGTTGATATACGTCTACCGACTTTGCTTGAAGTGTTGTTGTTGTAGCAGTACTAGTTGTTGTTGTTTTTGTAGCTGTTATCGATTGATACTGCTGAGGCTGCTGCTGCTGCAAATGTTTTTGTTGCTATTTAAATAAGGTGTCAACGTTTTTGCTTCACTACGCATCGCCTGACAGTATGTCGCTTAGGCCTTTTTTTTTTTTTTTGTGTTTCTTAAGTCTAGTCAACCAAGCGACCAATCGACCGAGCAGCTATTCAGCCTTGCTTGGCGTTAATTTCTGACAGTTGACAGCATTTTTTGTCAGCAAACAAGTCTAGCGCAGAGCACCAGCAGCAGCAGTTGCAGTAGCTGCAACGGCAGTTGTCACATGCCACCGACAAGCTTATGGCAAACTCTTATCGTTATCGCATGGTCTCTTTTTTTTTTGATTTTTTTCTTGTTTTTATGTATTTTTTTTGTTTTAAGCATATGCTTAATTTTGTAAGCGCTCATAAATCGTTGTCGCATATTAAGCATGTAACAAGAAAATTTGTTGTAAATGCGCGCTGAATAACTGCAAATACTCGTACCATGTTCGACTTGGCCTTTTTTCCTGTGCTCTGATGATAAATTTAAATGCAAACTACGGGCATAATGTGTTTAATTACTAGCATCACTTGATTTTGCCTATAAAAATGTTGTGCTTATACAATATACTTGTACTAGTGGTAAAATGTATATGTATACAATACATAAATATATACATACGTACAGTGGTGGCCACAAATTCAGCACATCTTGTTTACAAAATAATTATTGACAAAATAATTATTATACAACTTAAGATATCTGGTCGTTTTTTTTATATTATTGTAATTTTGTGAACTTTTTTTTTTTTTTTTTTTTTACAAATAGCGACTAATATTTAACAACATATCGCAAAAAAGACACTAGAACAAAAAGAAACCTCAACTACCGACACTGCCGGACAATCCAGGAAATTAGGAACACCATTACTTGTGCAGTCATTAGCTAAGTAAGCAGAAAAAGAGTAATATGCAAAAATAATATTGCATTATTTCAATAAAATTAATTTGCTTTTAAAAAAAAAATTGAAATATATATCTTCTACAAATTTACGTTTACGTCAAGAGTTTATCAAACAAGCTATGCTAAATTTGTGGTCACCATTGTATGTGATCGTTTGTTTCTCATAGTTGTTTTCAGTTTATATTGAAATATGTATATTATTATTTGCTGTTAACTTGTTGCCAAGTGTATAAGATGAAACATTGCATATGTAAACTTGAAATAAGCTTATAAAAATAGCAAAAAAAATTGTTGAAAAACGAAGCAAAGAAGTTTTAAAAGAAGCATATTCAAGATCTTCGTAATTATAGTTGTAGTCGCTTAAGTTTTATTGTTTTTGTATTTCATTTTATTTATTTATTTATATATATATGTACTAGTAATCCCGGCGCGCTTCGCTTCGCGTTTTTTTTCTGTCCAGCTTGTGCAACCATCTTCGTTTGTCGAGGTCTCGGCAAGCATTTTTACCTCTTTTTTTTAAATGAAGACGTTGATAATAATTAAGCAATAGCGAGCTACATATATTTATTAACAATTAGCCGCGCCAGCGCATATAACCATCGGACATGTTGGACCTTCGGGCCATCGGGCCATGAGAAAAAAAGAGAGCACATGCTTTTTCTTTGTCCAATTAGTAATTCCTTCAAATATCCTAATTAGAATCTGGTAAATCGATACTGCGATGGTAGCGCAGTCTGCCGGATCCAATGTGAAACATTCCAAAATCAACAACTTCTTATAAATAAAAAATTAATTAAAAAAACATTATCCAGTGGACCAAATTGTGAATCTAAACCATCCTCGAATCTCCCTGAATACACACAAAAAATTTCATCATAATCGGTCCAGTCGTTTAAGAGGAGTTTAACGACATACACACGGACAGTAGAAATATATATATAAAGATATATATTTTTTCATTTATTAATGTTTGCGCCTGCGCAGCTGTGAAAAACGCGAGAGTGAGCAAAAGCGCACTCGCGCACATACAACTCTTGAATTGCTGTTGCTAAATCAGCGTGGCCTGTTGTTGCTATTGTCATCGTCATCGTCATCGTCGTCAACTTCGTCCACGTCCACGTCGCTATTGTTGATCATCATAGTTATAGTTATAGTTGCTTTTGTTTTTGTTATTGTTGCAGTGGTTGCCGGTTGGTGGTAAATTGTTTAGCAACAGATTAATTGCGCTTTAAGTGGGAGGCGTTTATTATAAACTCAAAAAAAAAAAGAAAAGGTAAGCAACAATTGCCTTAAGTCAGTCGCACTTTGTTTGTGTATTTTATGCGAGTTCGCTTGGCTTTATGGTGCGCGCCGCTGCGGTGCGGCATGTACAGTTGTATGTTCGTTCCTTCTAACGTGGCCAAGTTGAGCATATGATAAACATAATAAAAATTATTGTGTGCGGCTGTATACATACATATGTGTATGTGATTTTGTATGAGTGTGTGTGTGAAAAAAGTTATTTAAGCAAAGTTTGTTGCTAGTTCATTTTATTATAAAGTTTTTTAATTTTTTTTTTTTTTTTGTGTTTTTCTTTTTGGTTTTATTGTCGTCTCTCATACACTGTTTTACTGTTTCAGTCGAAAACCCAAAAACGTGACTCGAATTGTGAAATACATGGACACGTAAAACGTAAAAAGCCAATGATGTGGGGCACACAAAACAGAAACAAAAACACAAAAAAACAAAAACACAAAAAAAACCAAAAAAAAGGGCGCAGCACACAGATAAAACCATTGGCGAGCTCACGAAACGCGGGAAAAACGCACCTGAAACGCACGGAAAGCAAAGAAAACGCGTGCAACGCATTAAATTCGTCTGGGAAACGGCAACTAAAAGCAAGCAGAAAGAAGAAGCAAAGCAAAGCAAAGCAAAGCAGCAGAAGAAAACCACAAAGACAAGAAACCACAATATCAAAATGAAATATTGTAGCATTAGATTACGAGGCAAATCAGTTTTGTGGCTTAGGCTTAGGCGGCTTAGCGTCAGCTTCTTTAGCGTTTCCAGGGAACCAGCGCTGCAATCGAAGTCGCGTGCATTTTTCATAAGACCCGACATGGCTTTCCTTTTGCCAATGATGCTTAGCTGCAGTTTGGCTTGGCTTGGCTTGGCTTAGCTTGCCTTGGCGAACGCATAAAATATATCAAATAGCTTGGCTTAGCCCGACTCGCCTTGGCTTGTCTTGTGCTGTCTTGAGTTGTGTTGTGTTGTCTTGTGGTTAGGTTATGTCCGGGCCAAATGACGACACCTACCGAAGACAACACTTGGCAGCGGTAGCCATGTTGAGTTAAATAATTTATAAAAGCGTCTCAACAAATCATAATTTTAATGATTAGTTCTCACGTTGTGAGCATATAAGCGAGCGCCCCAATGGCTGCCATGTTATGCTGTCGACTGTCTGCGCATGCGTAAAATCAAACTGAACTGCTGCCGAGCAGAGCCAAGCGAATGAGGGAGCAAGCGAGCGAGCGAGTGAGCGGTTGAGTGAGTGAATAACTGCGTGCATTGACTTATAGCCACAGCAATGTTGGCTGGCTGCCTGAATTGCTGGCTGCCTGCCTGACTGACTGACTGGCTGGTTCCTGCTGCTGCTGTTGTTGCTGCTGCTGTGGCTGCTGCTGCTGCTGGTGTTGCTGCTGCTACTGCTGTTATGCAGTGTCGTGCATGATTTAATGATGCCTGCCTGTAACATTATTCATTTCGAATGAATGCAACGCCAACAAACCGCAGGCAGCGCAGCAGTCACAAGTCAGAAGTCTGAAATTCCAGTGCGTTAAAGCCAAATCGACTCGACGCGACTTAACTCCATCATCATAATCAATTGAATGCGCAGCACTTAATATTTCCACGCTACTCTATGCCATACACACCACTCACACCACTCACACCACACAAATCACACCAAAACCGAAGCAAACTAAACCAAACCAAGCCAAACCAAAGCGAAACAACACAATTTCAATTTTGTTTCCATTTTTACGCATGCGCAGCTGCTTGGCGTTGATTACACACAGCGATGCTGATGATGATGATGTTCATGCTGATGATCTTGTTGCTGTTGCTGTTGCTGTTGTTGCCGTTGATGTCGATGAAGACAAAAACAGAGTCGCACAGAAACAGTCCACCCAATGTCTGTCTGTCCAATCATTCATACGTCTCACCGTCTGTGCCAGTGTATCCCTCCATACATTTGAGCGTCCCTCAATCAAGCTGCTGTTATTGCTACTGCTATGCAGCGACACAAATGGCAAGGATCTAATTTCTATTTGAGTGGAAAAAATAATAATAAACCGGAGTCTATGTACACAAAAACGAAAACAGAGGAGAAAAAAAAAAGACACTAGAGGAAGAAAAAAAATGAAGAAGGAAAATATACGTATGTATATATACACATACATATATACAACACGAGTAATTTGAAAAATGAAACCGCAGCGACAGAAGTTTCACACGAGACGAGCCGCGCTGAGCCAAGCTGAATTATGCTGAGCTAAGCCAAACATCATCCCAAACATTAGCATTTCTACTCAACAAAATAAAATTATGCATACGCTACATTTTCTCTAGGTTTTAATAAATTTATTTCTTTTTGTTTTATTATTTTTAACTTTCAATTTTTCGTTGCAATTTATATACCAGAAAAAAGTGACAATTTGACGCACGAACATGTTTTAGCATCACCAGTGATACATATAAACAGTGCAACCTCGCTAATTCGCACATATACAGTTTCGCAGACTATCCGAATTACTGAATTGCACTCATGCAGCATTATGTGTTTTACGATTCACAAATACATTGCTGATTTGAACAAGAACACATCGCTGAGTATATTATATGCCTTCTGCATGGTACATAGCACATACTCCGAAATAAATAATAAGCAACGCATTTGCTTAAATGTTTAAGCTGCATTCCATACTTGTGATGCATCGCATTAAAGATAAAAAACAATTCACTTCATTGCGTATAAAATAATTATTTGTTTCGGTTTCATTTAATTGATGACATTTCATTCTCTGTGGGGATTATGTTGGAAATATATTAAGTGCACAGTGCAAGTAAGACTATGAGCAAAAACTATTTGCTCCGAATGAAAACAACAACAATCACAACAACAACAGAGAGCCAATCTATGATGTAGGTTGAAAAGAAATAAATAAATAAAAATAAATAAACTATACGTATATGCAATTGTAGCTATGTACATACATACATTGTACGTTGCTATATACAAACATACATACATACATACATACATATAAAGTGTACACGAGCATGTACAATTTAGACTGGCAGCAAGCATTTAGGAAAGCGCACATCTCGCACAGAAAATCACAAATATATCAGATCGAACCATTAGGCTTATCAAAAACAAAATATCAGCCACAAAGTATCGCTTTTTGAAGCGCAATTAAAGCAAGCAGAGAGCACAGCAGCAGCCACAAACAACAACAACAATAACAACCATACCAACGATGACAATGATGATGACGATGACGACAACAATAACAACAACAACGATGATGACGATGACGACGATTACTATTACCTGAACTGCGATGTGCTGTGCTGTGCTGTGCTATGCTGTGGTGTGGTGTGGTGTGGTGTGGTGTGCTGAAGCTGCGCTAAATTGTTAAGGCTATGGAGGACGACTGCAACTCTGAGTTCGCGTTCGCGTTCGCGTTCGTGTTCGACTTCTACTTGCACTCGAGTTGACAAAAGCGCCCAATTAAAGCATAATTTCAGTACGTATACGAGAAGTACACTAAACAGCATACAAACAAGTCGAGTAAGAGCGTGTACGGGTAAAGATGACAACGGAGTTACGAGCTTAAAAAATCAACGAAAAATCCACAGGGAGCATATACAAAAATGCGATGCATGCCAGGCCAGGCCAGGCCAAGCCAAGTCAAGCCAAGCCGAGCCGAGTCGAGCCGAGCCAGACCATGCCAAGCTTCAAATGGGGCTGGTCGCTAAGTTCGTCGATCGGTGTACGACTGACTGACTGACTCGCCAGCTGACTTGGCTTGGCTCACTGCTGACTAACTAAGTCAGTGGCTAGGTAAGCATAAAAAGCACAAAAGGCGGCCAAAAAGTCCACTAATCGAGAGGCAAGCAACAAAGCGAAGCAATGAACGAACGAACGGACAAATAAAACCAAACATTTGCAACGATAGTGATCTTCTTCAGCGCTGAATGCTTGCCAACCAGCCAGACAGTCAGCCAGCCAGCCAGCCAGCCAGCCAAGAAGCTGCCAGCTAGTCACACTGCAAATGTGTATGCCATTGCATACAGGGTGCTGCCGTGTGCTTAATAATAACAAAAAAAAAAGCGAAAAAAAAAAAAAAAACAGGAAATTCTGGCATAAGTCTGTGATAAATTGCAGCTAGCTGCTAGACAAGAAAGCTGTTTCACTTTATTATTATTATTTTAAAGAACTTGACTTGTGCAACCTACGCATGCCAAAGTGCATTAAGCAAACTCGTATGCCGTATGCCATATGCAGTATGCAGTATGCAAAGAGCAAGAGCAACAGCTAAGACGACTGCATATAGCATCCACAGCCATGCGCTGGACGAGCGTCCAACTTGAATTTCAATTAGTCAAAAAAGTGCGCCAAGGGAGCGCGCAAGCTACGTTTAACTTTAGCTGTGCATATGCGCATCGCTTATGTGTTGCTCTTACCATATACATATATACAATGTATGCATGTAGGTATGTATGTATGTATGTATGTAAGCGTGTATGCACAAATGTGAGTGAGTATGTGCATTTTTAAGAAAGCGCGCTAGCGGGTAACCAAGCAAGCAAGCAAACAGTCGAACGAACGAGTTTAGGCAGCACAGTAGTTGGGATCAAATGCATCGGTTTGCAGCTACAAGCTACAATGGCTGGCATTCAGCTGCTAAGTGTGCTTATCGCTATTTGACTTTTGCACGCTTATCGCCAGCTAAGCGTTTTGATGCATCTTTGCATGCTGTGTATGCTCTTGCCACAACATGCAGCAGCAGCCGCAGCCGCAGCCGCAGCATCATTATCCACATTCACATAATCATGCCATTGATTAAGCAAATTAGAACGGCAATAATGCTTATCGTTTGTTTCAAATTCAACTCTCAACTCTCGCTGCTCAATGCTAACTGCTAACTGCTCAACGATCGATAACGTGTTGTCGTTCGCGTCTTCGCATTTGAGTTTTAGCTTGAATTCGTTTCGCACAAAGACGATCACTATGCGAAAGGGCAGTCGAAGGATCATGAGAAGCTTTTGGCTTCAGCTTACATAAATGAGTACATAAGTGACAAATTTTTTCACTGGATTGTTGCTTGATTATAAAGCATTTCCCGTGAAGCACTGCGACAATGTGCGTCTTCCTTATTATCAAATCAACAACATCATCATTATTAACAACAACTACAACAACAACAACAACTGCAGCAACAACACCATGAGCAACTTGAACGGCATTGTTGTCGTATCTCTGCCGGATTATGTACTGCGCAGGTGCAACATGCACGCCAGATTGTTTGCGTATAGTCAAGTGTCTGCCTAACCATTCTTATGCTATAGTTCAAAGTTGTATTTTAGACACACGCACACGCACACGCACACGCTCACACATACACATACGCACATATCCGTTTGTCTACGCATTACTTTGCTCGAACAAAAGCCGACCAAGCGGCGGCCGACTGACGTACATACGTGTACGTGCGTGACCCTTATGCCTAATGCCAAATTTTACACACAGCAACATGAAATTTGGTCTTCAAATGAAAACAAAAAAAAAAAATAAATAAATAAAGGTTTTTCTTTCTTCTTTAAGTTTTGTTTAATTTTTTGATGTTTCTACAACTGACTGTCTGCATATGTGCTGTCTTGTGCAGGTAGACACGAATAAAACCAGCCAAACAAGCGACCAACAAATGCCGAACAAAAATGTTTTCTTGCTCTGTGCAGTGACAAACTGTCAGGCTGTCAGTTCGCTAGTCTGTCAGTCCGCCGGTCTGTCAGTCAGCCAAGCAGCGTCGATTGGTGTTGGTTTTCTGCTGTGCTATTTGTACAGGTAAGCATTTCGTTTTTTTTTTTTTTTTTTTATTATTTTCTTTTCTCTCTTTTATTTATTTATTTATTTTTTTTTATTACTATTATTATTATTATTATTTTTGGTGTTTGGTTTTGATTCTTTTTTTTTTTTTTTTCGGGTGGTTATTTTTGTTTGTTTTGCCTGTCAGTCCTTTTGACTGGCTGCCTGCCTGCCTGCCTGCCTGCCAGTCTGTCTGTCTGTCTGTATCTCTGTCTATGCATAGATAAGCGCTAAGCGTGCTGTTCTCTGCTCAGCTTGACTTAACATAGTTTTGCTTGATGTCTGAGTCAATTCATGATTTTGCAGTCAATACGCAGTGCAGTTGTTTATATTGGTTTTTTTTTTTATTTTATTTATTTCGTTTTTTTGCGTTTGCCTGAAAATTACAATAACAAGTCATAATGCTGATCTAATGCCATTGCTGCAATGCAATGTAGTGTCACCATCGCGTTAATGCCAATCGATGCACTAATTAGCTGAGCTACTAAAATGTAGAAGATGCGACGTCCCTCATTAAAATGTCATGCAACTGTTGTCGATTGTAAGACAAATTGCAAAATACAATGCAATAACATTGTATAAGCGCATTGTATAAGAAACTTCGAATAGACGAGCAAGACAAATGCAATGCGAAAAACCACGCAAAGGCAAGTTTGATAATGTTTATTGCATCAGCACGGATCACAGCATCGCATCGCAGCGCAGCGCATCATAACAGCTGAAATAATTACAACAACAGCCGCTGGCAAAATATTCTCAGGCAAAACAAAAAATTAAAAAAAAAAAAAAGAAATACAATATGCATATATAATATTATATATATATATTGTAATATGCACCAACATGCTCATATATTGCTTATGAATATACAAACATACTTGCGCATATTTCTCTTCAATTTAATTGTGTAGCAAAATCGAACTAAGGTAAATGTGGCATGTCGAAAAAATAAGAAGCAAGTGTCATACAACAACAACAACAATAAAAGCATCAATAGCAGCATCAACATCAACAGCAGCAGCAGCAGCAGCAGCAACAGCAACAACAACAAGCAATGACGATGATGACAGCAACGACTGTGCCAACAACAACAACAATAAACTATAATTAACATGCACATTGCACTTGTTAACATTGTTGTTGTTCGAATTGTTATTGTTGTTGTTGTTGTCGTTGCTGTCGTTCTCTTTTATTACAAAACCAAATTAATGTAGGCGTCTATGGTAAATTTGCTGCTCTTGTGCTGTTGCTGCTGCTCCACAGTTTTTAATTGAATATTTGTGTATTTTTCTTGATTTTTCTTTTTATTATTTTTTTTTCTTTTTGCTATTTGAAACCATGGCTGTTATATGTATATGTTTGTATGCATGTATACCTTCTTACGTGAATGTACATATAGGTATGTATGTATGTATGTATGTATGTCGGTTGCTTTATCGATGTGCTGCCTTAATAAACTATATACACTTGTTTAACAGATCCTTTGCCGTTGCTGTTGTTTTATATAAAGGTTAAAATACAAAAACAAAAATCTACATCGAAAATTTATTGTTAATCAAAGTCAAAGCAATAACAACAGCAACAACAACAACAATAACAATAAGAAGAAGAAAAGAAAGAAACAAAATATAGCAACAACGACATCAACAAGCAATAAAGTATGCTCAGCAAAATAAAAACGAAACCCAGCAGCAAGACAGGCAACATGTAGGCCAGGCCAGGCAGGCAGGCAGGCAGGCAAAAGGCTTAATTCGCAAAGGCAGGCACCCTTGAAACATTAACTGTTGTTGTTGTTGTTGTTGATATTGCTATTTGCTGCTGCTGCTGCTGCTTAGGCTGTTGCTGTTGCTGTCGCTGTCTACAATTGGCAGCATAATGCAAACGGCAAGCAATAAATATTCGCTACGCTTGTGCAGACTTTGGCCCATTGCCCAGGCCATGGGCAGCAACGCATCCCATCCCATTCCATCGCACCGCATTGCATTGCATCGACACAATGCGATGCGACGCAATGCTTTTGAAGCATTACAAAACCAATGAAGACGACCAACGACGACATCAACAGCAACAGCAACAGCAACAGCAACCACAACAACAACAACAACAATAGCAACAGCAACAATAATAAAACAAACCACACAAAGCAAAGCCATGCGAATCAAAGCTAAAATCGTCTCGTCCCAAGTAAGAAATATTTGCTCGGTTGACTTGCCTTGCCTTGCCTGGCCGGGCTTAACCTTACCTTAGCTTACCTTGCCTTGCCCTACACAATTCTTACATTGTGTTTGCTTTCGTGTGCCCTTCTGGTTTTGTTTGTTCTTCCTTCGCTCCTCAGAGCTGTTACTTATTTTACTATCACATTGAGTGGCTTCGTATGCTCCCCCTCCCCACACCCTACTGGCCGGACTATCGTCAGCATTGGCCGCTACTATCCATGCACTGCTCTTGATAATAATCAACTGTAGGCGCGTCAAACAAAGGCCGCGCAAGAAACTTGCTGCAAGGATGCAGCTCCAGCAATACCACAGCAACAGCAAAAGCGGCGGCAGCAGCGACAGCAACAGCAACAGCAACAATAACAACGTCAACAAGTTGCTTTTATTGCGCATTGCTTAAGCTCGGCCTGCCTGCCAGTCGCAGTTGTGTAGGCCTTATGCCATCAAGCAACAATTTCTGCTGCATTTGCCACTGGCTTTCAGTCTGGCCTTACTAAATGCGCTGCGCTTGGCCTTAGTTATGTGCTCTCGGCTGCTGTGCTGCGCTGTGCTCTGCTCTGCTTGTCGCCTGTCTTGGTTTGCAGCAAGTGCCACATAGTAAACGACATTCAAATTATTTTCTTTTACGTTTCCTTCTTTTTTCTGTTTCTTTTTTTTTTTTTGGCTGTTGATGCTTTTCTTGTTGTTATTGTTATTTCCTCTGTAGTTTGTTTGACTTGATTTGTAAGCGTTTAATATGCCATATATATGCCAAAAGATTTAAACAGGGTTGGGTCAAAATATTGAAAGTGATTTCTTGTTGCCCGCAGAGCAGAGCAGTCGCAAGTCGCATACAACACTCGTGCATATCTCACAAAACGCACATTCGAGTATACGCATAATTAAGTGAAATATCTTTATTTTGAATTTTTGCTTTCTTTTTTTTTTTCTGCTTTTATTTTTTTGTTTTCTTTATTTTTTTTTTTTTTTTTTTGGCTTGCAAATAATGTTATTACATGTACGTGCGGTTTATTGAATGAGCAAACACGCATGAGCTAACATTAACCATATCTTTAGTTTTAATCTAATGGCATAAATATGCAAGACATTAGCCAAAAGTCATTAAATGCCGAAAACAAAAGAAAGAAAACTGATAAAATAAAACAACATAGCACAGCAGCAACAACATCAACTACAATGACAACACGAAGAAGTAGGAAAACAACATGCTAGACATAATCGCCATCATCATTGTCACCGACGTTGCTGACTAAGACGCAGTCAGCTGCTGCAGCTGATGGCAATAAGGTAGCCGAAGATTAGCCACGTCGCTTCCTAAGACATTGCACATCACATCACATCAGAGCGACTGCTTTTAAATTTTATTGTCATTTCCTTTATGACTTTTTGCCTTCTTTTGTTTTTTTTTTTGTTTTTTGTGTTTATTTGCCATCTTTTATTGTTTCGTTTCATTTAGTTTCTCTGTGACTTGTTTGCTTGTATAACTGTTAGTTTAGTTTAAGTTCAAGTAATAGCGAATAGATTAAGAGTTAGGTACAGACAATACACACACATGCACGACGCCGCTTTCATGTCTGACCGATACACGTATGCCTCAATGGCTGACTGGCTGACTGCCTTTGCTGGCTGCTGACGGGGTTTGTGCTCATGATGAGTTAATTAATGTAATTGCAGCGCAGTTTTACTTTTACACACACGCACAACAACAGCAACCACCATAAGAGCGACGGTAGCAGACGTTTACTGTAGAAAATCTAATAAAATACGCCGAAGCAGTAGCGCGGCAAACTAGAAGTTAAACCTACATACGTGTCGCCTTATGCGTTGGTTTTTGTATGCTTCGGTTTTATTTTTCTTTTTTCTTATTCGTTTTTGCTTGTAGTCGTTTTATTTGCCTTTGGCAAGAAGTTACCAAGAAATGGTAGTGGGAATCAAACGCAGCGTACATTACAATACACAATAATAATAATAAAAAAAAAAAATACAAAAAAAAAAAAAAAAAAAAACAAATAAATTAGTAAGTAAAAATAAAACATGCAGCATGAGAAACACTATGAAAGCGAATACTCAGCGTAAGTGAAATTGTTGTATAAGAAAAGTGGGAAGAAAAAATTAAAGTCAAACGACAAAATCAAAAAAAAAAGGAGAGGGAAAAACCGAAAACAAATTAAAAGAAAAGAATTCATTGTTAGCATTATTGCAGCATAATTGCTAAGAATGTTTAGGGCAACGGCATCGAGGGTGCGTCGATGGGGTGGTGGGAATTTAAGCAAGTGAAATGTTGCGGAAATTAAAAAAGAAAGAAAAAAAGAACGAGGAAAAAAATTATTGGCACATTATGAACATGACACAAGTATTTCTTTATACAAACAATATTTTTCTTACATGCATTTTTTTCTTTTTCTTAGCTGCAAAACAAAAGACTTAAGCAGCAAACTTGTCTGACGGAAAATCAACAAATCGCTGCGGCCGCTGCCAATATGCATTCAGCTGTCGCAAATAATAACTTACAGTCGGACAAATACGCAACAAGACGCAATGTATATAACATCTTTATAGATACATTTTTTTTTTCTTTTAGTTTGTATTCGTTTTGCCCCTTGGTCCCACGGCCACGTTAATCGATTCAGCATTGCATTCAGCGCACGCCAACAAATTTTCAGCTTTTATCCTTTCACAAAGCATTTTAAGTGCGCGTCTATTCTCATATTCTTTTTCCTATCTGTATGCACTTCTTTTTTCTTCTTCTTCTTCTTTTTCATTTTTATTTTTACTTCAGCATAAATCGACGCGCCCACGCGTGCCGTTCGTAGGTTCGTTCGCCAGCATGCATTGCATTGTGCTCTATGCAAAAGGCAAACCTGCATTTTGTTGCAATGCAAGTCAAGCCAAAAGTTGCTTATAATTCGCGCTCCCCCTAAGAGCCAAACCCAAGCCCCCCGGCTCCTAAACTTATTTTCGTTTGGCCATGGCATACAGCCAAGCATGCATACACACACACACACACGCACAGACACAGGCACACACATATAGTGTTGCACTCTAGACCAGTTTGCCATAGTAGCTGACTCTGGAGCACTCATTCGTGCGTGCTCTCTTTTCTGTTCGCCATATCCATGCTGGTCTCTCTAATCGCTTTCGCTTTACCGTGCACGCTGCCGCTGTCAACTCCTTCTGCACAATTAACGCAATGCGCTCAGCAAGACGCGCATTTTGCTACGCATTCTCGGTTACGCATTCTGTCGCACTGCCATCGGCCGTTGCCAGCCAAGCCGATTGCCAAACTCCGTGCCTCAGCCTCAGCCTGCACTGCACAACTTGCATTGGTTTTACCTTTATTTATTGTTGTATTTTTTTTTCCTTTTTTTTTTAGTATGAGTGGCTCTTTGACTAGTTTCAGACAACTGACTTGGCATTGCCTTATTTAGCTAAAAATCATCGACATAAAAGGCTAAAAAATTATCTTTTACGATTTTTTTTTTTTGTTTGTTTCGTTATTGTTGTGGTTTTTTTCTACAATTTGTTGATTTTTTATTTTTTTTTCTTGCTACAGGTTTTGCTGGCAAGGAAAAATGCGAAGAGAAAAATCACTAAAATGAAAAAATGCTGCGACTTACATTTAGTGAACCCAACAAAGTCCATGTACGTGCATGACTCATAAAAAGGCACAACTTGTTGGACTTTGGCTTATGTACGCGCCGCGCCGTGTGCAATAGGTATTCGCGCGCTGGGAGCGCTATGGCGGCCTATCTGCAGGCGTATGTATCTGCGTCTATGTGCGTGTGTGTGCTTTTGACAATTCTTGAAATACTTTTCGACACTCGAAACTTTGCAGATCAAAGCGCATTTGGCCGTCTTCAAAGCTCATTAACTCATTAGCATCTTATGAGCTGTAAATTGTTTTTGTTCTTCATTTTTTTTTTATTATTATTATTATTATTTATTGCTGTAACTATTTTGTTGTTGTGCCTTAGCAACTTCAAGTTTTTAACACCCGCATGTGCTTGGCATTTATTTTGTATGACGAAACCACAAAGGAAAAACAAAGAAATAAGCAAATAACCTCAATACAAATGGTCAAAAGTAAAAGAATTTATAATTCTTGCCAGACACAAACAAATCAAATGCTTTGTGCCAACTAACTCGCACAAAGATTGTAAACAGAAATCGAAGTAAAAAAAAAAAAACAAATCAACAAACAAAACATTTCAAGCAATAAACGATACAAAAGATTTTTTGCGAAAAGTCGCACTTGAAAATTGTTTACATTTTGCTATTTTTGGCTTTTGATGCGCGCCGACAATAGTTATAAAGTGCATAATTATAGAGAAAAACAATACAAACAAAATAAAAAATAGAAATTAGACAGCAAAGACAAAATAACAATGTTACTTTTCCTTTGTTGTATACATTTTATTTAAACTCTTATTACAACTAAAAATGGTCATCAAAAAACAAAAACAACTTTTTTCAAATATTTACATTTATTTTCTCATAAAAACCGTTTAGATAAAATTGGTAATTAATTTATTAAATAAAAACATAAAAAATAGAAAGAAAAAAAAAAAAAAAGAAAAATAAAAAAAAAAAAAATAAAATAGAAAAAAAAAAGAAAAATAGAAAAAATCAAATAGCAAAATAAAAACTATGCAATATTTCGTTGCCGCCGCAAGCAAAATTTTCATGAAAACGTAAAAGAAAAATCAACGACTTGAAAGTTACTCAAGCTCACATTTAACCCACTCACCCGCACGAGGCGCACACTGCCCCCACAGCAGACAACACACACGCCACAGTGAGTTCGTTTATGCATTTTTGAGGATTTTGCACGTTCGTTTAAAATTGTTTTGAGCCATTTTAAATGAGCATTTTATGCCATTTTCTGAGATGCTATGTTCGTTGTGTGTGTGTGTGTGTGTTTTTTTTATGTTTTGTTTTTATTTTGCTATTTTTGTTGTTATTAGTCGTTGTTATGATGATGATTATTATTAACATAGTTATTGTTGTTGTTAAAGTTTTCGTTTTTAGTATGCGAATTTTCTTTGCTTGCCAACCAAAAAGGTAATTTCTGTTGGTTTTGTTAACGTGGTCATCATTATCATTATCATCGTCATCGTCGCAATCGTAGTCGTCGTCGTCGTCGTAGTCCTCACTGCGCACATATAACTGTCATTATCAACATCATCATCATTATCATGATGAACATGTTTTCCCGATCTTTAGCATAGGTGCTTTACTACTATTTTCACTACCAACAGCAACAACAACAACCATAGCAACAACAACCGCCAGTCTTTACCAACTAATACACTCTGCTTTGGCTGCCTATTTGCTACATTTTTAAATGGATACGTATTCCTTGCTTTGCCTTACCATTGCCTTGCCATTGCCTTCCTTGCCTAGTCTTGCTTTGGATTGGCTTTTCTTGCTGCTTGCTTTACTTTGCTTTGCCTTGCTTTGCTTACCGAATGCTGCGGCTGCTGCTGATGCTGCTGTTACTGTCGTTGTTGCTGTTGTTGTTTTCTTCTTATTTTGGCTCTTTCTTTAATAGTTCGTATCGAATTATTTTGTGGGGCGCGATAACATCGCTTGAACTTTTTGTATCTTTTGCCCTACTATTAGCTTTAAACTTTAATGTGAGTAAGTTTGGAATGGTTTGTGACGAGCCTAACATGCCGCACGCTTCGCCGATGCCTGCTGCCAGGCATTGCCGCAGCCACGACGAATACAACAACGACAACGACAACAACAACAACTCAACTAGGAAGGGAGGGGATGGAGCAGCAGAAAGCCGTTAGGAATAGTTTTTGACTTTTTGTCGCTGCTGTTATTATTGTTATTGTTGTTATTGTTTTTCCTATTGTTTTTGTTTTTGATTCTCTTTTTTTTTTGTGTTTTTTGTTAGTTTTTTCTATTGCAAAATAATCAACAAATCCAAATCGCATGCGCGCACAGATTTGATGTCTAGCGCAGCTTTTACGAGTCGAAATCGATTGTTGCGATGGATCAATGAATGGATAGATGGATGACTGTATGGATGCATGGTTGGATGGATGGATGGCTGGATAGTTTGATGGTTGCTTGCTTAAGTGTATGCTTGTATGGATGTCAGTCAGTCAGTCAGGCAGGCAGGCAGACTAGCTGTGTATATTGTTAGCTTGAAACGTATCGAATCAAAGGCATGGAATCGCCGCGCGCTCTTTGGCTTATTGGCTCATTGGCTGACTTTTCATTGTCTGTCTGTCTGTATGGCTGTCTATCTGCCTGTTCGTTTCAATGTCTGTTTGTCGTTTGATTTCTATATGCTTTACTTTGCATTGAAATTGTATCGAATCTGATGATTTGCTTATTTTTGCTCAATTCTTTGTTTTCTTAATTTTTTTTTTTTTTTTCTTAAGTTTATTTCTTTTTTTTTTTTTTTGCTTTTTGGGGGGTTTTTTTTTTTTTTTTGTTTTATTTGATTTTGACTTTATGCATTTTAGAGACACGACGTTTAGCTATCAGTCTGTGTCTTATGTCTGTCTGCCTTTGACTTGGCTTTGGCTTAGGTTTCAAACGGTTCATTTGTTGCGGATCATCATGATTAGCGATTTCTTCAATTTGAACCAACGTCGCACTGCTCGTCTCGATCTACCTACACACGCTGCGACGGATATGGTCTCTCTGACGTTTAGGTTTTGTGCTTTTGACCAGACTTTTGACTGCATGCGCTGTCTAATACTTGGAGTCGTTTGCATAATTGACTTGATTGTTGCCAGCAACGCTGTAACCGCAACAAATTTCATAAGCATTTTAGTCAGGATCTAAATGTGCGTTATGCCTTATAAATATTGCATACATGTTGCTATATTTTATTTTATTTGGATTTTTTTTGTTTTTTTTTTTTTTCGTTTTGTCTTGCCTACATTGAATTAGCATGTTCAATATATGTAAGTGTAAATTTTTTACTCTAACCATGTGAGACAGTAACTGTGTTTCTTTTGTTTCAAGTCAGCTGTTCAAATGTTCAAAAGACAAATTTGCTATATTTATTGCATTTGTTCCATTAGCACACAAACAAAAAAAAGTTAAATAATAATGAAATTAAAGGAAACAAAAAGCCAATTGAAGCTAAGTCAAATTAGGCATACAATGCACGGTAATAGTAACGCATCGCATGCATCACAATATATTATTATGTATTGTTTGTTTTTTTTTTTTTCCTCCTCTTTTATTTTACTTTCGGTTAATTTGCGGCAAGTCATATGCGCAGCATTCAACTTAATCATAAAGCTGTCAAACCTTAAAAAACCCAAAAAAAAAAAAAAATATATAAAACAAAAATTAAATACATATACACTTAAGTACGTATGTATCACAAAAAATTGAAATTTAGGTGCAGGCGTACGTGATTTTGTTAAAACAGTTTTGGCCAACATTGAAGTTGATTTATTGCGT
>JBAMBQ010002904.1:0-26127 GCA_037044495.1 Stegana nigrithorax
GCATGTGGAGGGATGGAAAATTGTGCGAGGTGACAAGTGACTGTATGCATGTGCAAGTGTGCGTTTGTGTGTGTGTGTGTGTGTGTGTGTAAACAAGCTATTTCCGGATACTACGCACATATGACGCAAGAAGAAGAAAAAGTAGCAGCTCACGCAGCATCAAAAAAAAACACACACACACACACACAAATAAAAATAAAATTGTGAAGGTGTTAGTGTGGCCATGACGATAATGCACGACGAGACGCCGAATGAAGGGAGTTAGAACGGACATGTGAAAGTGTGCGATGCTCGACAGCAGCCTTTTATTTTAACAAAGCGCCAAATTGCCAACATTTGTCGTTAAGGACCAGAAGAAGCGCACTCACACAAACACAGACACACTCACACATACACACACATATACCAAGCGAACACCATGACAGCAGCAGAAAGCAGCAATAATGAAGCTGGCATGTGAAAAGGAAAAATAGAAGAAAAATACAGCAACAAGCAGAAGAAGAAATGAATCAAAAAGCAGACTAGCAAACAACCGGAAAACGGAAGTCAAAGCATCACGAGCCGCTTTAGTAACTTGCTTGACAAGTCCATAGTGCCATAACTGACTGCTGCGGCTACTCCTTCTCCTTCTCAGGTGCCTCACCTGCTGTTGTTGTTGTTGTAGCTGCTGGTGCTGGTGCTGGTGCTCCTGCAGTATGCCGTCGAATTCGCCAATGCTGTTGAGCAACGCTCATGCATTTACCGCAGAGCCACGTTAACCAGCGCCAACGTTGGCCGTGATTAAACTTGTATATATTAACATCGACAACAACAACAAAAACACTTGCACACGTAAAGAACCTCGCAACAAATGCCAAGCCCCTCGCGGCTGCTGGCGAAGGCAACCTTTGCGCGCCTCCCTAATGCACTCCATGACTGAGCCCCGCTTCCCGCTCTGTCCGAGTCTCAGTGTTGGCCGCAGTCTCGCTGCCTTCCTCGCTGGCTGCCCGCCTCTCGGTTGCTCCTCTTCCACACGCGCTCATTTGCAATGTGTGTAAACGATTTAGCCAAAGCCGGCAGCAATAAATAAATGAAGTGAATGAAATGAATACAATAAGCAAATAAATTAAAAAAATTGCATTTTTGAAATGTGATAATAAATTTAATATAAAGAAGGAAAACGAAAAGCAAACAATGCACACACGTTAATGAAGCCGTCAGCATTATCATTGCAATCTGGCTCAGCATGGCGCGCACTGTCACACTCGCGCACATTTTACACACATCACTCACTCACTTGCTCACTCTGCCTCTCTCTCGGTGTGTGCCTTTCTCACTCGCACACATTTGTTGCAGTTGCAGGTTGGCGCGTCAACGTCGTTGGTCTGCTTTATTTATTGTCTTTGTTATTATTATCGCTCATACGCCACGTTAGCTGTCGCATGTTGTTCCATTGTTGTTGTTGCCATATATTGTTGTTGTTTGCATTGTTGTCGTTGCCATTACTGCAAGCCGTGATTGATGCAAGCGAGTTTTTTATCCCCTGTTGTCTACCAATTGCACAAACTGTCATTTTTGTTATTGTTGGTTGTTGTCATTGTTGTTGTTGTTGTTGTTGTTGTTGTTACATTTTCCTTACCATTTTTTCATATTGTGTGTGCGAATTTTTTATTTCATTTTATTTCAGCGTTTTCCTTTGCCATTGTGTGGCTTCGCATCGCATCGCATGGCATGGCATACAACATTAATCATACGCCATGCATGCCAGTGCGCCTCCTGATAGTTTAAGCGTTTAATAAATTGTTTAAAGTACACAGGGACACGCAACAAAGCGAATGTTGAATGCGATCAACTTTAATGCCATTAATTAATTTCACGTATTGAACACACGTTTAATGGCATTTTTTTATTATGTGCATGTGCCTTAATGTAAAACTACACGAGAACACATGACACGTGGCCAGCTCATGTAACTAGACAAGTTTCATCTTTACATATATATATACATGAGTATTATGTATGCAACTTTTCTTTCTGTTTCTTTTATTTTAAAGAGTTAAAAAATATAAGAATTAAAACCTATTCAACTACTTTAGTTTCTTTTTGCATAATATAAAATACACAACACAATCTGAACAATAATTATTGGACCCATGCAAAAATAATGCAATGCATTAGAAATACATTGAAAACATGTAAAGGCAGCAACGTGTTTTATTCTGCACAAAAGAAATAAAATTCTACTTGAGTTTTTTGTGCCAGTTAACATTTTAAATAAGAAGAAGCCAGAAGCATCAACGGAGGAAACTGTTGTGTCCTTTGTAAGTGTAAGCACAGCCCAGAGCCCACAGCCCACAGCTCACAGCTCAGTGCCCGAGAATCGCAAGGCAATTGTCCAGCTTATGCCTGCATAACAATGCCAACCTAATGTCGAATATGCATTTAGCGTTTGTGGCCTGCGCCGCCTTTTGGGCTCGTGACCTGCTTGGCGTGCTGTGGGAGTGGCAGCGGGAGTGAAAGTGAGAGGACAATTGCTGTTATGCCGCTAAATGCTATGCCATTAATGCGCAATTCGCAAGTAATAAATCGCTGCACTGTTCATTTATCTTGCACTTCGCTGGCAACGTGAGCCGGACTAGGCCATTCCCCGAGCCCAGGCTGGGCACACACCTTCTCCGCTACTCAGCTGCACAGCTAAGTGAATTCGCAATGCGCCGGTTTCCAGTTGCCAGCTGCCAGCTGCCAGTTGCCGGTTGCTGCATTTTTCTTAAAGTTAACGTGTGGCTTTTGCGGCTGCTTTACTTTGGCTTGCTTAGCTTTGGTCTGCTTTGCTTGGCTTTGCTTTGGTTTTGTTTTGTGCGGCTGCTTAGCCCATAACACACTGAAACACTGACTACCTGACTACATGACTGCGACTGAGAGGCGAGTGCAACATGAAACAATAATGAAGCATGGTCACACGATGCGTATACGTGATATTTGCATGCAACCACAAGCAGCAAAACTGAAACGTAGCGAAACAAAACAAATGCGAAATGTAACGTAACGTAACGTAACGAATGCGCCCTGAGTAAGTCACGTGTTAGGAGGACGAAAGAAGGACGTGAAACGTGCAAATGCGCATAAGCAAATTGGCAGGCATTTTTCAACAGTATGTGTGTGTGTGTGTGTGTGTATGTGTGTGTGCTTTACATTGACTGAAATGAGAGCACTGCGAGCATGACGTGCTTGGCAGAGTTGGCAGGTGCGGCGGGGTTAGCCGGGTTGGCCAGGACGGTGATGATGATGTGAATGACGGTGCCAGCTGCGTCTGCAAGTCATGAACAGTGTGTGAGTGAGCGGGTGTGCGGGTGTGCGGGTGTTTGGTCGTATGCGTGGCGCACATTATTAGCGTTAATTGTACACAAGTGGCGGATTAGGTGGATTTTACGACTGCCATATGAACAGTGAACATAAAGTTGACGACAGCTGCGCGTGTGAGAAAAATTCGCGGAATGGGACATTAGCAAAATTATAGACGATGGCAATGTTGCTGGTCTTGTTAGCGTTGGTTTTATTGTTGTTGCTGTTGTTGTTGTTGTGCACGTCGCATACGTTTACAATTTCGTTAGTACACAGCACATGAAGAAGCAGACAAGAAGAAGCACACAAAAGCAACAGTCAGCGACAAAGACACACACACGCACAGACTGGAACCGAGACAGGAGAATTGGCAGCGGCAGGGGCAGGGGCAGGAGTAGAGGAGGAGTCAGAGTCGCACATCCGCCATATGCATATGGCAGAGTCAACAGGAGCAACGTCGGGCACCGATCGTCGGGCGTCGGGCGCCGTCGCCTTGCAGCGATTAATTTAATGAAATTATTATGAGTATGAATTATAAATCATGTTGATATTTCACGTTCTATTTGACAGACAAACAATTAATTGAATTGCCAACGAAAGCGAAGGCAAGGAACAAGCAACAAGCAAGCGGCGTTGCGTAATGCATGTTACGGCATTCTGCGTCCTTCGTCCTGCGTCCTGTCTGCTGTATGCACAGTTGAGCAAAGTGGCGAACAGCTGGCGATGTATGATGTTGTACATGCCTCACCCAACAATGGCAACAACAACAACAACAACAACAACATCATCATTTTCAACGCCATCGACGTCATTTTCACACGCACACATGTCGCGCCTTAAGCTAGCGATTTCGTCTCATTTCATGATTTCCGTTTCCGCTTCGCGTGCTGCGCTTTTCCTGCTACCCTTGCACTGCTCTGCTTTGAATGTAGGTACAAGAAAAAGAGTATAAAAATAAAACAAGGCAAAACAGAGAAAAAGAAAACACAAGTGAGTTCGTGTAATGTTGCACGTGCGTGAGTGTACAATGAAAGGGCCAAGAATAGAAATTGGAATTGTTCTCGCAGCTGATTGATGCATTGACGCGCTAAAAATGCACAAAGCGTGGAAGCAAACTGAAAATAATTGAACAACTGCTAAATAATCACAAGGCAGCTGACTCATCTCAGCTGCGCTTTGCCGTCAGCTTAACCAAAAATAGCTACTAAGCAGGAATGGCCAAACGAGTCAAATCATCTACTGCCAGAATATGAGACAATTTTATAAGTAAATCAAAGCATTAACAGCGAAAGCAGATTTGCACTTTAACGTCTTGGTGCAGTGGCTATGTCCTGGCTGCTGCCCCTCATGCTTGCTCGGCAATAATTGCAACACCCTCCCTTCTGGAGCAAGTCCAGAAATTAAATAGCGGAAATAAAAACACACCTGGAAACTTACTTCATTTAGGTTGTGGCCCTTAGCCTGACTTGGTCGCATTGAGAATATTGTACTTTGTCAGCTTCGTCTTCTTTTTGTTGTGTCCGCGTCAGTATTTCGATTTATTAAGTCCTGTTTTACATTGGCACCTCTTCTATTCCTACCAATTCGATAAACTTCCAATGTGGAGCGGGTCGGCGTAGAGCACAGCGCGTGCTGCATTCGAATTCAGTATGCGCCGCCAACATTCCGGGTGCCAAACATCCGCCATAAGATTGTCCTCTCGAAAACGCAGTGCATCATGTACATCGTCATTCTTCTGCGTCGGGAGGGATCTTCACACTTCATATATTCTTGGTCAACATCGAAATTCGAGTCGATCTAACCATGTCCGTCCGTCTGTCTGTCCGTCAGTCTGTCTGTCTATGTGAACAAACGGATTTTGGGAACGAATTGACCTACAATTACCAATATTGGCACGAAGACTTTTCTAATCCATAGTCATAACGAGTTTATTTTGTTTCGTCGATATTCAACCTATAACATATAGCTGCCATTGGAATGATCGGCCGAAAGACCACAATTAATATCAATTTGGTGTTTCAAGACATCGTTATCAAATTTTGGAATTAGTATATATCTAAATTTTATGTACTTATATCGGTTCACTATATCATATGGCTGCTATGGGAACGATCGGGTGACAAAAAGCATTTACTGAGAACAAGTTTGTTGTTTATTAAGGTACCGTTATCAGGTAAAGAGTGTTCTATAATCGTGTGAGCCTGACTGTAGCCCTGCCTAGTTCATTTTTATATCAGCTTAGATTCAAGCATTTGATTTTCACAAGTCTGTCTTCAGCTGACAGCTACAGTAACGAAAACAACACAAAGCATTATGCCGATGACAAGGACGACGACGGCAACGTGCAAAAAAGCAACAAATATTTAAAATAAATTCATGTAACGTTATTTTTGTTGTTGTTGCTGTTGGAACTGCTGCTGCCGTTGCCGTTACATTGTCGATATTTACAGTCAACAATTTCTACAGAAATAATCTGCTGGCAGGATGCTTGTGTTGATAATGTGCTGGTAGCCAGAACAGACCAGATCATACCAAGCGAGACGCAATGCACACAAAGACATGGTGTGCATACGAACTACAACAGCAACAAAAGCTTAAATAACAACAACACGAGCCATGCACAATACATAGGTACATGCAGCAACGCCAGGCAACGGCATTTGATAAATTTCTAATATGAACATGCATTTTTTTCTCTCTCTCTTTTTCTAAAAAACATAAAAAACGCATTTCATTGTGTTCGGCTTTATTAAGTCCTTAAAGTAATATGGCTCCATGTTGACAATAGCACAGCAAGCTGAAGGATGTTAGAGTTAAAGGAAATAAGGTAACAATAGAATCCGGCAGCTAAAATGTAATAAACATACACACACACACACACACACACACACTCACACACACACACACACACACATACGTATTAATTATAAAGAGTCGCAAAGAAAGCACAAAGCGAAGCAGAAAAATTCACAATGACGACACTGAAGACCCATGCGGAAAACACTCATATACACAAAGCGCCAATGGCTGAACACAACTCCTGCAATAAAGATATAGCAGTCAAATTTCTTTAATTTGGCAAACCCAATCAACCGCAGGATGACTATTAAGTTGCACTGCAGTCGCTGCACTGCCAAGCCTAACACATTTCCATTCCAGCGAAGTAAGTTGCTTGGAATCTTAAATAATTATAGCCTTAGCCACACCCCAAGGCACATATATACATAAGTCTGTGACGCATTCAACCCAACGGACCCGACGGCTTATTACAGCGTCTTTAAAATTTGCAAAGGAGTCCCCATTGCTAACGATGCCTGCAGAACTGCCTTCCTATGTACCCTCAGCTACATTGGTCTCTGATATAAAGGATGTCCCACAATTCACGCAAGATTTGAATTTGCCGCCGCTTCTGACGCAAAACGTTGGCAACCCAAAAAGGCAAACACACGTTTGACAGCTGACAGTATCGGGTTAGTGAAAATGGTCCTACAAAATTTCAACAAAACAGTTCGAATGTGCCAGCAAAGTCACGGAGGACATTTGCCCGACATTCTGTTCCATACAGCACCCTATCCAATGTACTTTATGCTGCAATACAAAAAATACAATTAAGAAAACATGTGCTTTCTATTTATCTTGCACAAATTTTGTGACACCCTTTGCAAAAAAACGTATGTGTGGCCAAGCACACGCATGGGTGATGTGAAACATGCATTGCTCAATAGCTGCTTTATATAAATAATAAGTATATGTAGAAAGCGAGAGAAAAACAAAGTATTCAATTTAATTAAAATGTTACTTACATTAGACATTATATTTTCAATATTTTCATATGATTAAAAACAAAAATGGAAAGCCAACTCAGAAAACCTTCTGCGACAAGATTTGATCTCATGCTCGACAATTCCCACGGTCAGCGCCCTTATCACTGAGCCACTCAGCCTTGCGGCTCGCCATTGCCTGATTATGTAATTAGGCTGTTTAGTTTATATTTAGATTACTGCTTCAGGTTTGCGTTAGGCAATAGGCATTAGGTTACCGTTATGCATAAGGTTAATATTTAATTTCACTATAGCGAGCGAAAATATCTTTAACATCAATAACGAGTGAAAGATGTTTCACATTAAAAAAAAGAAAAACAATTTCATGCTTCCTAGAACACACCAATCTGTAAGAGGACTATTCACTGTGTTCAGCATATCTGAAGGCAAACAGCCGTCAGAGCATTTTTCTTGTGCCTTGTCGCTGGGGTCCGACGTACTCACAGGAAGGAGCACAGTGGACCCAAGGTCAATTAGTCTAACTCAAACACTCAGATGCTGCCATGCATCAGAGGAAGCCGTAACCGATTTGAGCCGATGTGGGTTTGTACAATTGGACGATTCAAAGTGCGTTAATGTAATAGACAACAGAGAACAAGACCAGCAGTAGCGGATGAGGAAGAGGAAGAGGACGAGGAAGAAGAAGAAGCAGAAGCAGAACCATGCCAATCGATGAAGGTGAAAACCGACGTCAACGCTAATCAATTGCTGCGAGCGACACGAGCACAAGCAAATTTAATAAGGCATTTCTTGCAGATTGTTTTCACATTTACTTATCGCTGTTAGTCTTATTGTTGTTGTTGTTGCTGTTACTGATGTTACTGTTGCTGCTGGCAGTGGCGTTGGCGTTGGCATTGGCGTTGGTGTTCTTTCGCATTTTGTGTTTTTAATTAAGCACAAAGAAAATAAATCACAATGAAACGCTGCAAGCAAAGCTGCAATGGCGTTGCCAACAACAACAAGAAACAACACAAACAATCGCTTGGTCAACTAAAGCACAAGAAAGTAGTCAAAAAAAAAAAAGAAAAGAAAAGGGAAACAAAGCAAAACAGAATACGCCAGCAGTCGTGTGTTTGTTGCTGTCGTTGCCTTCGTTGCTGCTCCTGTCAAGTCTTTGAGCCAATGATGCAGCAGAAATGTATGCTGCAACTTCTGCGCTTATTTGAATTTAAATTAGAAAAACTTTACGCAAATAAAAACAAAAGAAAAGAAAAGCAAAAAAAAATGCATAAGAAACCGAAAATAGCAACAAATAAAAGAAACAAGCACACACACATACACATACTCATACACATACACATACTCACAAGAGATACAATAGCAGCCAAACAAAAAAAAACAAAACGAAAAAAAGGAAACCAAAAACAATCTTGAAATTGCACTCAAATGCTAAAAAGCATAGAAAATGAGCAATAATGTATAAAAAAAATAAAGACAGCAAATGAACACCAACCACCAACAACAACAACAATAAAAAGAAAAATACAGCGAGTGCGGCAAAGCTTAAGATGTTCACATGGCCCGGTTCGTCTCGCGTAGCCCGGCCCGGCCTGAGCTGAGCTGAGTCGGTTGGCATTGAGAGGTCATTGCCTGTATGCGTATTAATAAGTTTCTTGTTGTTGTTGTTGTCATGTGCTAGATGAAAAAAATTGCAAGATTTCACGAGGTCAAAATCAGTAGCAACAACAACAACAACAGCAGAATATCACCAAAAACAAAAAACGAGTAAAAGTAGAAGAGGAAGAAGCAGAAGCAGAATGAACGAAAACATTAGCAAGAAAAACATTTACGCAATCTTTGGACTGCTTCGGCTTCATCTGCTGCTTTGGCAATTCCACTTGGCGCCGTTACATTGAGGTCCCACGATGACGTACTTTGTTTGTTATTAGCCATTATTTTTGCTTGATTTTTCATTTTATGTTGCAACATGCTTCTGCTTCTGCTTCTGCTGCTGCTTCCACTGCTGCTGCTGCTTCTCTACTTTATATGCTCGTGATTTCTTTTTCTTCGGCTTTGTTTCTTGCTGTTCGCCTTTTACTCGTTACCGCCGTCTTTGCTCTTCACAATTTCTTATCGTTGTCGTTGTCATTGTCGCTGGTGTTCTTATTGTGGTTGTTGTTGTTGTTGTTGTTGTTCTTATTATTGCTGCTATCTGCGACAATATCAACGCATACGTCTGCATCTGGGTTCTCATATTATGTTGTTGCTGCTGCTGCTGCTGCTGCTGCTGCTGATGTTACTATTGTTGCTGCTGTTGTTGTTACTGTTACTTGTCGCTGCTTGTTCTTCAACTTATTATGCTGCTGCTGCTGATGCCGCCACAGTCGTGTTCTGCCTTTTAAAGCTACCCATGGCTGATGATAAACAATTCTTGATTGAAAACTAACAAAGCGCATAGCTGAGTAAACTCGAAAATACGCCCAAAGGAATATCAAAATACATAAAAGACAACAACGACAACAACAATAATAGCTACAAGAGAGACACATAATAAGCACACAGAATAACCACAACAACAACAAAGTGCAAAAACAAAAAAAAACGACGTAAAAAGGTCATAATAGGCAACGCAATAAGCATGGCATGAAAATAAGACGTGAGCAATAACAACACACAACAACAACAATAAACAACAATTTACAATGGCAATGAAAAATATGGCGAAAAATATTTTGATCATATTTTTGCATTTTTGTTTTGTTTGCCCACAAAAAAAGTGCCATAAAAATAAGTTAAAAAAAAAAAAAAAAACAAAAATAACGAAACGACGGCAACATTCATTAGCCACATTGTCAGCCCTGTGCCAAGAGGCGGCTTACGGCCCTGGTTAATCGTTCGCTGCTGGCTCAGTGCATTGCAAAGCTGTTCAATGCTTTTTGCCTTGAATGCGCTTCGCATTCAATTTTCATACATCACCCCCACGCTAGCATGCCTATGTATGTGTGTTTCGGTGTGTGTGTGTGTGTGTGTGTGTGTGTGTGTGTGTGTGTGTGTGTGTGTGTTGGTTGTGCTGCCACTTGTATGCAGACACAGACGCACGTACGCCATCCACAAATCGTAGCTCGACACATCTGTGTGTGCCAGAACGGGATGGATTCGGCAAGCAGTGCCATGTAGTAGCTCATGCATCTGGCATTGCTGCCTGAATTCTTATCTGCATATGCGTTGCCTGCTGCATTGCCAGCATTTAAGGCAATAATATATTTAAAAAGCATCAACATTATTTCTACTTTTTTCACTCATTGCATTTTCCAGCTTTTTGCTGCTGTCTTTTCATGCTTTACTGTGTGATTTTCTTTTCTTTTTCTTTTTTTTTTTTTTTTTTTTGAGTGTGTTTTTGTTTGTCAAACTCCTACAAAAGCAATCAAAAATATTCCAATCTGCATGACTGCATGACTGCATAAGCGCATTGCAATTCATTTCATTTCTAAATAGGCAAAATATGACAAAAATGCATATGCTAAACTGGCTTACGCATACTTCTAAAACAACAACAACAACAACATATAATACTTGTGCACAAACATTCTGTTTCGTAGCATTTGCCAAAGCATGCAATTGACAGTTTATAGGATAGTCCCATGCCCGACTGCAGACTGCAGCACACCTGCATGACTGGCCAGTGCGGGGGTGTGAGTGTGTGTGGGGAGAGGCATTTGGAGACAGCAGCCAGGTGGCAGCTTGGAGTCGTGTCGCCTCTGCGGGCTGCTGACAAGAAAGGCGTCGGCCTGGAAAGTATGCCAGCGCCGCAGCTGCTAAGCGCAAAGCCGCCGTCTGTCTGTGTGCTGCAGCTGTGTAGCGAAAGATAATCATAATAGAGGCATATACTGCCAAGCTACGCTGCAACCGAGCCAAGAAAGGCACCGACTCAGGCAGGCAGCAAACGCAATGCAAATGGACACTCTGGCGCTGATTATGCCTAACACACTCACACATGTGCGCACACACAGATTAGTGTGCATTATGTGTTAATTATAGAGGCAAAGCCATGTGCAAGTCAGTTCGCACTTGGGCAGAGACGTCTTCAGATTAACTTACACTTTAAAGAGGCTGTCAGTCGAACAGCTGCCGGGCGCATGTATCCATGTTGGCGGAGCTTACGGCTCCGTATCTAGATGCACATGTGCATGTACGTGTGCGTGTGTGTGTGTGCGCGTGTATTTGTAACTGTAAATGCGTGCGCACGTGTGCGTCGAGGTGGCTTGGACTGTCGGCAAATCCCCCGGCGAGTGCAAAGGTTAAGATTATGCAAATCGCCATTGTCGACTGTGTGTGCGAGGCACTCTCTCGCTCGCTCTCGCACTGCCTCGCTCGCTCTCGCACTGCCTCGCTCGCACTCGCACGCACTGCAACTAGCAGCTAGCAGCTGGCATCGAACCATCAATCATTGCATGATTGCTTACAGCGAAGTTTGCCTGTCGCTGCCTGCGCCAGCTGCGTGAAGTGCAACAAAGGCTGCGAGAACCGCAGCAGTAACCGAAGCAGTCGCCGCCGCCCCAAGAACAGCAAAACAAACAAACTTCAAGCCACAGCAACAGCAACACGTACACGCAGGCATTGGCTGACAGAGCAAATTGCAGATGGAAGCCGAGCTGGCACATGGCAGCGGAGGGCCGAGGGTGGAGGGCCGAGGGCGGAGAGCAGAGCGCGGTCCCTGGCGTGTATGGCAGCACATCTATTGAAGTGTACATATATCAAGTTGTGATTATAGATTATTGTTACCATTGTTGTTGTTGTTGTTGCTTGTTGTTGCTTTTTGTTGCTGGTATTATTATCCTTGCAGGTCCTTTTGTGCGTCTTGCGCTTACATTTCTTCTGACGTTATTGATAATGATGTCAGGGATTTTGCAATGCAAACGTGTATAGTTCTGCCAAAAGCAGCAGCAGCAACAACAACAACAACAACAGCACCCACAATGAAAGCCAAAGCAGCAATAGAAGCAATCAGCAGCACGTCAATGTTGGCCATAGTAATCAGAATCTTGTTGATAAAGACGCTGACGCTGTCGCTGCCGTCTTCATCGGAAACGCCTGCCATTATAAATAGAATATTGCTCAGCTGCTGCTGATGCTCCTGCTGCTGATGCTCCTGCTGCTGCTGCTGCGATTTTGCATCAAAGAAATGAATGCAAATGGCTGTGCGGCCAGCAACCAGAGCGAGCAATGAGCAATGAGTGAGCAAGTAAGCCAGTGAGTCAATGTGTCAATGAGCGAGGGAATGCGAAGCCGTTCCGACGCATAGCAAATCCAAGTAAATTGAAATTAATCTTGAAATTCTATCAAAGTCATTGCCTACTTAGGGGCGCGCTGAAGCCAGCCAAAGCGACAAAAAGAAAACAAAAGCGTCAAGCGTAAATTGATTTAGTGGCAAAAAGCAAAATGAGTAAGCCAGACAAGCCGAACAAGGCAATGAACATACACACACACACACACACACACACACACACACACACACAAACACAAACACACACACACACGCAAACAAAATGATGGGCAATCGCAGCAGCTAAAATGACAAAGCGATGCAATGGATGGACCAATTGGCAGCAATGGGAGACATCAGCAGCAGCAGCAGCAGGAGGAGGAGCAGGCGAATGAGGGGCGGCTTAAAACAAATCCATATAAATCTAACTTTGTTTATTTGCCTTGGAATGCACACACACATACACACACTCACACACACTTAAACACCAGAGGCAAAAACAAATGTGCCTTAGACAAACAGCCAGCAGACACTGGACGGACAGGCGAAACATTAAACGGCAGACCTGCCACACTTAGCTGCCGCACTCATTAATCATAAGCAAAGCCTGCATATTGAATTTTAAAGGCAGCCAGCCTGACCAAACAGATTGGGCCTCCCAACCACCAACCCACCTGCCTGACTAACTAAACCGAGCGACAGGCTACAGGCGACAGCCGCCACCGCGCGATCAAGCAGCCAAAAACAACAGCCGAAAAGTGTGCAACAACAACAACAAGAGCTAGAGAAAAAAGAAAGAAAAGCAGAGACTACTGCAGTGAATAGGAAAAAATGTGGGAGGACACGCACAAAAACAAATAACTAAATTGGCAATGGCGCAAAGCTCCATGCCAGGGAGGCAGGCGGCGAGTTGCCAGTTGACCAGCGACGGGGTGGACGGGTGAGCATTTCACTTGGGCTTTGGACTGTGAGCTGTGGCCTGCGGGCTGTGGGATTTTGTGGCTGGCGGCAAGAAATGGAGGCTTAGATGAGGAGGGATCGGGAGTTGTGCAGGCGGTCGAACAGCAACAGTCTCATTAATGATACCCCAAATGTCAAATAAGTGAGGGATATTGCTTTATTTTATGGTTTTTGCTTAACTTGCTTTGTTGGTGTTGTTGACGGCGAAGGCGACAGCGACAGCGCCTTTGCGACAGACCAGCCACTCTCCGCTCATAGATTTTGGCGGTCTCACGGACGCACGCAGTTAGTCAGTCCCTTACCAAGTTTATTGGTTATGTCGCTTTGCCTGTCAGTGCGTCAGCATATTGAACGGAAGCTGCGTAACTGTCAGTCTCATATTCACGACATGAAATCCACACACACACACACACACACACACACACACAGACAAACACACATAGAATAAAAATGGCAAATAGAACAAAACGCAAGTAAGCAAAATAGGAATAATGCGTCAAAGCAACAGAGCAAGCAAGACAACAGGCAAGAAGAAAGTAAAAAGGAGAAAGAGAAAAAGTGTATAAAAATAATAATAATAATAAAAGAAGTTAATGAGATTGGTATACAATAAAACTTAAGCGCATTTTTAAGGTTGAGTCGTCAGAAATGCTGAAAATCGATTGTTTTGCTTCGAAAGCGTTCGACCCGCATACGAGGACGCACGCACCCCACCCAGGCCCCACAACCGGCTGAGTGAACTAACTTGGACAGCTGCATGAGCATCCTTAACGCTTGAACGCCAAAAATGAGAAAGGAACGTCAGGCGGTGAAGAATCGAAACGCACCAAAAGACGGCAACGCTGCCCCAACACTAACGGCATAACGAAGCACGAACGAGAGGGAATAGGCTAACGACCCAACAAAGGCACAAACACCGAATCAATGAAAATATACGAGTATAGGCCGCTTTAACAAATTTCACTTGGAGCATGGCCAAAAAAGAATGACAGCAAGTGCGGCTGCGGCTGCGGATGCGGGTGCGGGTGCGGGTGCGAGTGCGAGTGCGAGTGCGATGTGTGTTATGAGGTTGAAAGGTTAGAAGGTCACGAAGTTCGGAGTAGGGAGTGGGGGGTGTTAGCTGGTAAGAGTTTATTACATGTTAACTTGAATCTTATTGGCAAGTGCAGACACTTCTTGGCCATCATCAGCAAATGTGTCGATGCGTCGATGTGCCGAAGTGCCGATGTGCCGATGTGCCGTTGGACGATGGCAGGAAGGTCCGGCGTGCGTGTAATAAATAACGATCATTATGGTCTAATCAAGTCAGTTTATAGTTGCAGTAAAGGCAAGTGTATTTCAATTTGAAACGAGGTATTTGATTTGGGAAGTACTCCGAGCATGTTCATGTCTGTGTCCTTTTAAGTATTTTATTATGTCGTCATTTGTCCCTATACGCATTCACGTTGAAATTCATTTAGTTTTATTGAATTCAAATTTGTTTCAGCCCTTACTTACTCGTACAAGTAATTCTGTGCCAAAGTATGCTCCCATTTTACTTTCTATGCAATTTGTCCTTTCATTTATTACTCGCATACTATACTACTTTTTATTCGTTGCCTTTCCTTTCCTCTCGTTTCCTTTTCATTTCTTTTGTTCTGTTTCAGCTTTTCGTTTTCGAGTTGTTCCTGTTTTATAGTTTTAGTCTCTTTATTATTCTTTTCGCGATGTTACTCTTTTTACACGCTCAGATTATTGGCTCCCTCATCCATCTTTCTTTTTTTTCCTTTAATTGGCTTTTAAGATTACGTCCTTTGATATCCTGCTTCTTATTTAAGCAAACTAAATTTGTTCTCTTCCTTTCATAATTATTATTTAAGTTTTCCTCCTTTTTTTCGTTTCTTCGAATAGCTGAAATTAGCCAACCCATCTGTTAAACACTTTTCTCTTTCCTGCTAAGTATTTTCTTCCCACTGTTCCTAGGAAGGTCATGACTATTTGTACCAGCTTTTCTAAAGTCCTCTTCTCCTCCTTACTTACGCTGGCTGTTGCTCTTTTACATTGCGCATGCAATTTATTTCACGATAAAGTTCCTTCTGATATCCGACATCCCTTTTTACTACTTCGCACTCAGTTTTCTGCTTCAGTCAACTGTCTGTCTCATTTGCCTTTCCGTTCGCTTTGTAACGGTTTTTTTTTTTTTTCAATAACCCTACCTTCCGCTGTCTCCCACAAACAATCACGTAAAACCAAAACTCAAAACAATTCTCACATTCTTAAATCCTCTTTGCGTCCAGCTTAGCTAGCAAACACATCCGCCTTTTTGCCCCTCATCCGATTCGCCATTTCCCATTCGCTGCTGCCTTTCACCCACTCAATGCCAACTAAGCCAACTAAATTCAAACGGCTGCTGTCAAACTTAAACCAATTATCGACTCATTCAAAGAAAATACGGAAAAAAGCAAAAAAAAGAATGATGCGAAAACAGGAATGAAAAGAAAAATGAAAGCACATACAAAATGAAAAAGAAGAAGGAAAAATAAAAACAATCCATGAGTTTTGTGTCCTGCAGCACAAATTCATTGCAGACATCACAGCTGAATTGAGTTAAGCCAAACTGCACAGAGCCAAGTGAATCGAAGCCATGGTGCGGTGTGGCTTAACCAGAGTTCTTTCGTTCTTCCGTTCTTCCGTTCATCTGTTCTTCCATTCGTTCGTTCCGTTGCTCCTTGGTTCGTTGTTGTGTAGTTTTTATTTGTTTGATCAGCGAAATAAATGAAGATGAAGCAGCGACCGTACAAAGAGGCCGAGACCCTTCGCCATCTGGCGTTCGCTCGTTCGCTTGTTTGCCAGTTGGTGGGCGTGTTATTGTGTGGGCGTTCATATATAGTGCACACTCCGCCCGAGCACACTTCGACGATAATCATGAATCACATGTACTCAGCGCACATGCAGCCGTAAAACGACTTCAGCGCCTTAACAAAAAGAGCTGATATAGCAAATCAGCCGCAGAAGTTGAAGTTTGCAGCCAACTTTAATTATTATTTAATTTTGCGCTTGAAACGAAACCGCTTTCAATTGTGGCTCACCAGACTAGACCCACAAGCCTTACGATATTTATTCAACGGTGTCAAACTGTATTAAGGAAACTATATAGTAACAGTGTCCTTTAGTCTGCTCCCAGAGGAAGGGAAGGTTTCACATAAGCTCAAATGGTTGACAATCTGACGGTCGAAACAGTTGAGTATCAAAGCTTTGCTGATAATGCTCTGCTTTGTTACTCAAACTCATATTTTGTAGACCTCTAAGATGGGGTTTATTTTGTAAATAGCTGATCTCTTCTTTTATAAGTTTGTGATTATGTATTTATAAATGAATATTTTTTTGCTGATCCATTGGTTTTTTTATGTTCAAGGATATGAAAAAAGCAACGTGCAGCTTATACAAGAAAAAGCCATTCACATCAATTAACAAACAATGAATCTAAGTGGCTTCACAGAGCGCACTTTCAAGTAAACCAATTACCTCAAGGTCAGGTTTGACGGAAAACTATTTCAATTAAAAATACAATATTAAGCATAGCTGTCGTGCACTAAATGAATTTCAAACAGCATACCTGGTCCGTAAAGGGAATGCTGAAATACTGAAACGCTGAAACTCAGAAATACTTGCCAATACACATGCCCGATTGAACACATTCATTCATTCACATTTGGCCTTTTCAATTCACGCGAAATTTTAATGGATCTCTGATGTTGCCTTAATGCACTACAAATATGCCGTTAAAGTAACGGTGGCGCCACAGCAGCAGGCCAACGAAATGTTGCTGCTACAATGAACCGAAACGAAAACAAAAACAAAGACAAAAGAAAATAAAGAAGAAACAATAATAAGAAACAAAGAAAAACAAAAAGGGAAAAATTCCAATTTAATTTGCAGTATTTAAGTGAGTAGCGCCGCCACAGCGGATAGTTCCGAGAGTAGGGGCACTGCGCCACATGTTCTTCTTGTATATGTTTGGATAGTGCTGTTCTTGCTGCTGTGCCTAGCTTATGTCCAAGTGTGGGCACAAAAGCAACAGCAGACAGAACGCTTTAGGCGCACGCTGCTGCTTATGCTGAAGAGTGTGGGATGCAGCTTGGTGCTTCGGCCCTTGCTCGTCCCTCTGCGAAGCGGAGACACGGACGCGGATGCGGCCGAGGGCCAGGGTGTGGACGAGGACGAGGACGATACGGACGAGAGTATGCAAGTGTTACGCACGGTAAATGTCAAAGTATTGTAAAGAATTTTGTCTGCTTCCTTCCTAACTTAAACACACTTGCCAACTTCCGGCAGGCCGTCATGCCCGTTTCCTATCGCTGCTAGTTCTCGTTCTAGTTCTCCCACTCATTCTCCTTCTACACTTGCCTCGCCCTCTTCTTCTGGTCACTATGCACAGCCAGGCCAGCCGAGCACTCCTTCGCGCGGCCTCTCAGTCATTTTCTCGTTATATTGTAAATGTATTTATGTGCAGAGTGAGATTGTTAGAGAGAGAGAGAGAAGGGAAGAGAGGAAGAGGGACTTATCGAGTTGCTTTATTGTGTTTTTGTTTTCGTTTTTGCTTGGCTTGTTTTTTTTTTATCTTTTGTTTTGTTGTCTTGCCCATTTTGCTTTGTTTGGATTTTGTTTTTTTTTTTTTATTTTATTTTGTTTTGTTTTTTTTTTGTTTGTGACATGCCTTTTATTTTGTCTTGCTGTTATCTTGTTGTTGTTGTTTTTCGCTTTGGCATTCGTTGATTGCATGTTGGTATTTAATCACAGTTGCAGAAGGTACTCAGCATACTTCACATACACCCGCGTACCTAAGTACGTTTATATGGCATACTCTGCTACATGCGCCCAAGCTGTGTGTGAGAGTATTTAGGAGTGTAGTGTGTGTGAGTTTTTTTTTTTTATTTTTTTTTTTTGGGGTGTGTGTGTGTGTGTCTGGTGTGTGGTTTGTATTGTATTTTACGCAACAAAGACGATTGCTGTACATAAAAGGCATCAATGACCATTCGTTGCTTTCAATATGCCTGCTTCGAAACTGACCGGCTGCCCGTCACTCCGCGAGCTGCCTTCCGAGCCTTCGAGCCTACTCTGATCCTTTGAATCATTGAGCCTGTGTGTGCCTGTGTTCTGCCAGCAGCCCTTAGCAGACTGTAAAAATAGGCACCCAGAAGTAGACTTCATGGGTACTTTTATTATTGTTTGTGCACAATAACATAACCGACAGTCGTTGGTTCGCTGGTTCGCTGCTGCCTATTGCCAATGCTGGCCCACATGCGTAAGGTGGCGCAGAAGTAAGCAGCAGCAACTTTAAGCTTTTAATTACAATTTGTTTCATTTTCAATTTATTTGCTGCTGCTGCTGCCTCGCTTTAGGTTCATCAGTTTTATTTACTTTATTACAGGCATGAATGCATTTCGTTTATTGTTGTAGTTTTTGTTGTTATTTTTTGCATTGTTGTTGTTGTCATTGCTAATAATTGAAGTTTTAATTGAACATTTGTACTTTTTAGCAGAGCAGCCAACAAAATGAATATTTTAAAAAGTAAATCAGGCAGACAGACAGACAGACATATATAAACATATAGATATGTTTCAAGGATAAACTTGCCGAGATAAGCGAGCTTCAAAAGGCGGCGTATAAAAAGCTGACAGCACTGCAACAAGGCTCTAAGGCACAGATGACAATGGCGAAGGACCCAAATGAACTGTTTCCACCTCGCAAGGCCCAAAGCGTGATGGCCAAGCCACGCGAAGCCAACCGAAGGAAGCAAGAAGAGCGTCGGGATCACAGCGGAGCCCAATAAGAAGAACAAAAACAAACCACGAGCCAAATCAGCGAGGACAGATGCGATAGTGATTAAAATCACTGTTACAAACAGGAAAGTTAAAACCGACTCCGCGCTACTGAACCTCGGCCAAAGCGTGGCGAAAATACGGAAGACGGCAAATAGGGGTGAAAAGCCTATTGCTACTCACTTCTATAGTGAGATCAATTTTGTTCTTGAGATATCATTACATAATGAATACAAAATATTATAGCTATGCTCAAAATGGCGTAAAATTCGTAATCTTTGAAAAATAAATTTCATAAACTCCGGTTTATGTCCTCGGCACAGTTGGCATTGCTGGACGCATGTAATCAATTAAGCCCGAAATCGCGAAAAAAAAACTTTTTAAGCTATTTTAATCGTAAAGCAACAAAGCAAACTGGAGAACAGTTCTGCCAATTGGCGAGCAGGCATTTATGCCAATAAATGTCCACCATCTATATTGGTGGCATGAAATACCTACGAGCTTACGAGTGACAAGGAGCCATGGCAAAGCAAGCAAATGCATATCGATCCAAAACAAAAAAAGCTCAACTTAATCAACTAACAAGGCACTGCACTCAGCGTGCAACATACGAAGGACACGCTTACTTGACTGAGCACAGGACAATTGACACACGCCGCTCAAACATTGTTGTGTCTGAGTATGCAACTGCAACCGCAGATGAACTGCAGCGCTGCTCATGGCCAGCAGAGGCGCGTGACAGCAGCATTAGGCGGCCACATGCTGCCCAACATTTATTTCAATTTTGCCACAGTAATTAAATCCAAAAACTGCGTAGCTGGTGGAAATGCCATAAAAGTGAGCAGAAGATGTCAAATTTGTTTTTGCTTAGGCAAGCAGCGCAACTCAGTTCAGCTCAGTTCGGCTCAGTTCAGCTCAATTCAGCTTTGGCAACATTGGCCCGTATGTGACCAAAATGGAAAATAATAAAATCACTAAATATGCGTGACACAACGCGCACCTCTCCGCACCTCTGCACACCCCAGCTACACACCCAGCCAAGGCATGTCCAGCCCCTGCTCAAGCCCACTAACAAGTTTAAGCCTGCGAACGAAACTGAAGCCCAAACCCAACCCTAACCTTAACCCAAATTCCAACACCAGCCCCAGCCCCAGCCCCAGGCCCAGTCCCAATCTCAATCCAAGTCCAGCCACTGGCCCGGGTCCCAATGCTGGATTATGCCGCATGTTGGCATTTTATGCGGCAGGAGCATAAAATTCGGCATTTAATGTGGTGTGTGCGTATGTTAGCATATCCTCAGAGACGCTTGGCAGCGCAGCTTTATGCACTTTGATGGCATGATTAAGTGTACAAATTTTTCAGGCAAATTAAAATGAAAATACGCTGCAAAATGAAAATGTTGACAGTTTTAAAATGTTTCACTGGCCCCCAAATGTGTCACATGGGAGAGTTGCACTCAGCAATTGCACACAAATACACACACGAACACATCTTGTGTGGGAGTTGAAGGTGCAGTGCGAAAATTCGTTGACCCAAACCGTTTAACTTTGTGTGGGCAGTGTCGACTAACGACTGGTGCTGTGGGGGTGAGAGGGGGTTAAGCTGCGCAAATGGCCATGACATTCTGTTGTGTATAATTTTATCGTATTAAATTTTTACGCGCCTGTGTGTGTGTGTGTGAGCACGTAACACATGAGCTTTTATTAAAAATCATTTATCATAAAAAATCTAAAAAAAAAAGAAAACGCATAATATTAATCATACGCCGTGTGCGTTGTGCAAAGCAAACCAAGCCAAGGCAAGGCAAGTCAAGGCAGAGCAACGTAATGCATTCGGATTTGAAACAGTTTTCCGTTGAAATGAAATTTATTGAATTTTATGAGTCGTAATTTTTGTGCGTGCACACACGAAACGTCGCCACTTCACTCTCTCTCCAACTCCTCCTCAACGCAACTGCCTCTCTTCTTCTCTGCCACTCTGCTCTTCTGCCCCCATCTCCAGCCGCACGTGCGTTTGTGCCTCCGCTCTTTCGTTGGTTCACTTGTCTATGTGGTAGTCTAAGTGTTTTAAGCCAGGCGCAAATTGCTTCCCAAAGCACGCACGCACACGCTCACGCACACGCCCAAACGTATGCAACACAATTTATATCACTTTACGGTGTTGTTTCAATTTCAGTTTTCATGTATTTGTTGTTTCTGTTTTATTTTGTTTCTTTTGCTACTTCTGCTGCTGCTTCACATCTTCCATCACCATCACCAACACCACCCCCACCCCCTTCTAACCCATACAAGCTTTCACAATCGCAGTCAATTTACATGTTTTTCAATGCATATACTTTTTTCTTCTCCAGCTGCTGCTACTGAATTTTTTTTTTATTGTTTTATTTTTTCTGTTTTATTTTGTTTTTCGTTTCTTCCGTTGCAGTTGTTATACTTCTCATCTATTTTTATGCACACACAGTTGCCTTCACCTACTTTTTTGCTTATGCCCGCCCACAGCCACCTCATTAATGCTGCCAGCCTCGTGGGCTGGTGTGTCTGCCATAGCTTCGCTGCAGCTGCATTTTGCATTCGCCGCTCTTATGTTCATCATTAAAAATTGACTGAGTTTATTATGATTGAACTGTTTCCATTTGGCATCGCTACCGTCTGCCAGTCCGAGTATGCCACGCAGCCAACGCTGTCGATATGCAATGGCAATATCGTTGAAGGCAACAGCAACGGCAAACGGCAGCAGCACTGGCGGAGCAGCCCTTAAAGCCTCAATATAATCCACCAACACGAGATGCGCGCAGAGCAGCATTCGTGGGCGCTGCTGCCGATATTACGCAGCGTTAACAACACACATCATGCAGCGGCAACAGCATCAGCAGTGACTGCTTCATTTGGCATGCAGCGACATACCTTTGCACTACAGACACGTATCGTTTTTACACCGCCGCCGCCGCCGCCGCCGCCGCCACACGTCGCCACACGCTCATCTTGTGTGTGTCCTTTGCTTTGCTTTGCCATTAGGGTGTGTGCCGCTGATGCTGCTGCTGCTGCTGCTGATGTGCCATGGATGCGCACAATGCCACACAATGGCGTGCCCGGCTTATTGGTTCATTCGCTGCCAGGCCAGCGTCTGGCGCACGCAGCTTTCGCCGGCAACTTTGTGGCAACGGTCGCGCACGTAAACGCACGCAGATTTACTGCACGAAACACGACACACACCGCACACACACCGCACACACACACACACACACACACACACACACACACACACACACACACACACACACACACACATGAAGCACACGCAGAGAGATAAACCCCATATAAAAAGGCATTAAAACTTTGCGGTCTGCCATGCGGCGTAGGTGTCCTCGCCATATGCGAGGCGTGGCAGCGATCTGCATCTCTGGCTTACGGCTGCGTAAAATTTACATAGCTGCACATGTTTTCCTTATTTTAGTCTATTTTATAATTTTCAGCATTTCAATACTTTGAGCTGCAAATGCAAAATGCAGCATAAGCCAGGCAGCAGCTTAGCCTGAGTGTAGGGTATAAAACATTTCACTTAGACCAACTTTTCCATTTAAGTTATTTATTTTGCTTTTTGCTGTTTTCTGCTTCTTTTCTGCTTCTTTTCTACTGCTTTTCATGCGATGTAAGCAATGAAGCGGAAATGCTACATTCACAGTCGTATATGTTATCGTCCTTGCTGTTGCTGTTGCTGTTGTTGTTGCTGTTCCTGTTGCTGCTGCTGGTGCTGTTGCTGTTGCTGATGCTGTTGCTATTGCTGAAAGCACATTGCGCATTGATTTGCATGTAAACAGTTATGATTGCTGGCGTCTGTCTCACAGATTGCTGTGTAGCTGCCATGAAACTTTTCAACATTGACTGAATGTCAGTTCATATCGCGTTACATATGTACATGCGAGTATAGCGTGCATACTATGTAAATACTCAAAGAAGAATGCAAACTAGAATAACATAAAAAGAAGAAGAAGAAGAAACATAAAATGAAGAAAAGCAAAACGGAAAATACATTACAATAGCTGCAATCTATAAATTTCATTTACATCTTATGCCATCGCATGCACATCCATTTATACGCTTTGTCTGTCCGCCTGTCTGTCTGTCCAGTGAAAAATTTTACGCTGACAGGATTATTGAAAATTAGATTTCAACTTGTAACCGTGACTCACACACACACATACACTCTCGCACAAAATGTTGCCATTGCTGCCGAAACGCAACAAAACGATCCGAATGCCATGTCAGCACACAAACGCAGCAGCAAAGCCACACCAAGCCAAGCCAAGGCAAACCTAACCCAAAACAAGCCAAGCCGAACCTTACCAAGTGATGCGCATTTGTTCGCATGTCTGGGGTCGTGTGTTTGATTTACACACCGGACTGCACTGCACTGCTCCCATCTACTCTGCTCTGTCCTGCGCTGCTCTGCACTCAGGACTGCACACTGCCAAAGCGAACTGAAATTCACTCAATTGAATTATGAAGTGCCGCAGTACGAGCGGCATAAGGGGCGTATGGGCTACATGGCTAGTATGGCGAATGACGGATGGCGGATGGCGGATGGCGGCTGGCGAATGGCGAATGGCGGATAAGGTTGTCAGCCACATGCGTCGTTAGACCAGGTGCCTAGCAGAATAATGAGATTTACTGTTATAACGTTGCGTTGCCCGTTGCCGGTTGCTGGCTTCAGGGCGCTGACAGATTTGCCGCACGCTGATGGCTCTGCAGCACAGCGCAGACAATCGCCGAATCAAAGCACGCCTAGACCCAAGTCCAAGCCGAGCTACTGTCAAAGACAACACGCTCTGCTAATCAGCCAGTGAAAAAAGCCAATGGAAATAAAGTGATCATTATAACTTTATGTCACTCTGCCATACACGACGACGGCTAACCACAAATAATGGCAATGGTTTGCTCAATTGGGCTTCGATTCCGTTTTGAACTCAAAAACAAGCGATTAACCATCGCCCAAGTGCCAATCAGCCGCGCATTTGTGTCCTAGTCTGAAGGATGTGCTCTGCAAGCGTCGGGCTGTGGGGGCTTTCTGGTAGTTTCGGCTGTTGCACAGCGACTCGCTGCCAAGGGGGGTTATATCACATGAATTCCGATACGCAACTCATCTGACTTTTGTAGTAAATTTAGGTTTATATACTTGTATATTTTCTCTTTGCTTATGCGATGTGCCAGTTTTCAACGGTTGCATCTCTTGGTGCTTAGGTTGCTGCTGCGACGGCTGACTGATGTAGAAAAATCCGCCTTCATATGTCAAGACTGGATTATATTCTTAATAAATTTCACCAGTTTACAGATGAAGCCGTACTTGGACATCTGAGCCGACAACGTACTCAGCTAAGGCGTTACTTTGGCTGCTGATCCGACTTCAAAAGCTTATGCACAAAACATACTTTCTCTGCCCCGTCTTAACTAAGATAAATTTAAAGGCTTTAAGGAAAAAAGACTACAAATATCCCCACTCCTTGCCTTGATTGGACATGCATAATTTGGATTTAAGCAAATTCAGTGTCTAATACCGCATAGAAAGCCAACTAAGACAGGCAAACAAAGTTTTAGACGTGTGGCCCTCAAATGGTCGAAACTAGAACTCCTTTGCCCCCAGCAGTCGCTGAAATGAAGCCAAGTGAAACAACGTTGCAGCCACTAAGTGGCTTAATTTGCTAAGATTTAACTTGCAACTCGACTGGCCAAAAGCAACTTAAGCACTGAAGAACTCAAGAGCAAGCAAAAAACCATCATCACCATCACATACCAAAGCAACGTCAAAAAAAGGAGAACAAGATAAACGAAAAGAAAAAGTAAAGTAGAGTACGTGCATATTATAACAAACATTAGCACACGCTCAGTGACTGCAAGGCATCGTGGCAAATGGCATTTAGAAACAATTTTGTAGCAGCTGCCACAGACGCTGCCATTTTCGTTGTAACTTGTGCTGCCGTGTTGACCGTTATGTTGGCACAACGCAAATGTCGTATCTGCGGCCACAGACAAATAACAAAGTCACGAAGTTGTTAAAGGGCTGCCAGAAATACCTTTTGCCAAAACAACAACAACAGACAGCAGCAAGCGTGCATAAGGTCATATGGCCGCTTGCGTCTAAGTAAATACCAAAGCGAAATACAAGCAAATGTTTGGTAACATAACTGCTGGCAAAACTTGTATTTCGCTTTATGCTCTACGCCCACCTGCACTCACACGCACACAATCACAGACACTTGCCTGGTCACTACTGCCGGCTGCAGCTCTCGGCATCGGCGGTAACGACGGTTGCGGTTGAATTCAATTGTCGTTTTCATGGTTTGCCTCACAATTACGAATGGAAATTAAAAACTTTGTTGCAGTTCACTTTTCACCACACGCACACAGCACACAGCACACAATTCACCACACCCCGCATCTGCATGGGCAGCACTGCCCCACTGCGTCACTGCACTGCGAATCTGCATATACTCATAAACGTATGCAACTGGCTCTCGCAGCTCACTATCGCGCACTCACTCTAGCGTCGTTCATTATTATTGCCAATTTGAGTCGGTAAAAACTTGTGAGCCAAGAAGATATGGCAATGCTTTGTCATCATAGGAAATGGCAACTTTGTTGTCCATTGTCGGCAACATGCCGAGCGTACAAAACCTAAAGTCTAGAGTGTCGATGTTGGGTATCGGTGTCGTCGTTGTTATTGTTGTTGTTGTCGCTGGCTGTTCGCCATTGTTGCTTGCCCTTCTTTTCACTCTCATGCTTGCCGCGCCTATTAACAGTTGCCAAATTTTGGGATTGGGGCTTTGCCTAGAGTATCACTTTGTTGCTTTGGCAATTGACCGGCACCCACTGCCCGTTGCAGACTAAGCGACATACACGAGCACAAAACTGTGCTGCAGCCTTTTTACGCCCTTGTTTTTTTTTTTTTTGTTGCTGGTTTGTTTTTATTTTCTGGAGTTATTTTTTTATGTCGTTTTTTACAGACATTTTCAAATCTTTATTTTGAA
>JBAMBQ010002906.1:0-41830 GCA_037044495.1 Stegana nigrithorax
TTGCTTGACAGCTGTTAACAGGATTTCAAAGGCATTAAATTTTTTTTTTCATCCATTCACTCTATTTAATTAAACCATTATAAGAATCATTCCCAGATTTCATATTCCACATGGCTTCGGACTTCTACTTTCTGATTTGATTTGGTTATCTTTTAGCTTTTTCCAATCTCTTTGAACTTTCTGCCAATGATCATTTCCCTACAACCTGTCAACTTTCTTCTGTATTATCTTATGTGTTTCCCCTCGTAATCACTCCCATTGCCTTTGGAGTTTTTTCAAAATCTAAACCTGCTTAGTTCCAGTGTGAAAATGTTTGCAGTTCTTGCTGACGACTTTGGCGCTTGACGCTTTTCGACTTTGGTGTTTTGCTTCCTTTGTAATTGCTTTTATTGTTGTCGTTGTTGTTGTTGATGTTGTAGTGACTTGATTTAGCAACAGTAAATACACATCTTGCACATATGTAGACACATACACACACACATGTCCGTCATCCTCGCATCAGTAGCATCTTTCAATATAAACTTCAACGGCTTGTCAAGCTGTTTCCTGCACTCACTCACTCGCTTCGCTTCCGTTTCAGCAACAACCGTCCACCACACTCCCTGCCCATGCCAACAACGGCTTCATGTGTATTCGCCATTTGTTCTGTTGGTTTATTTGTTTTTCTAACTTTCTGTCTATCTGTCCGTCTGTCTGTATGTGCCTAACTCTCTTTTTCTGTTCCTCCGAGTTTGTGCTGGTATATGTCTTCGAATATCTATCATCAATGCTCATGCAACATCCTAACGTTACTTAGACCGGCACGACTACATTTGGTTTAGCTTGGATTGGCTTGAGTTAGCTTCACTTGGCATCGTCTGCTTTATCTTGCAACTATTTTTGCTGCTGATGTTGCCGCTGCTGCTATTGCTGCCGCTGCTGTTGCTGTTCCTGCTGTTTGCTTGTCGTTTACCATTCATTCTGGATAAATACAAAATGAAGATGATCCTTCGGGAGCTTTAGTTATTCAATTTCAAATGTACTAAATTCAATCTAACATGTGAAGTAAAATAAGAAAAGCAATTGCAACTGCAAAAGCAGCATAGTCAAGACCGAGCAATGTAAAAGAGAATGTCTAAAACAAGCAATGCACAAATGTTTGTTATAAAGGGCAAACGACGCGATAGTTAAACAAAAACGAAGCAAAGTACTGTCAAAGCCAAAGCTAAAGCTGAACTAAAGTCAAACTATAGTCAGCAGCTGTGTGTGCTTCTAAAGTGATACGTAAGAGGGTTTGTATGGTGTACGGAGGATGTTGAACCATATAACACTGAAATTGTGGCGCAACGCATCTTGTCAAGTCACTCATATCTATTCATCATAATCAAAAAGCGCAAAACCAATTGTCGTCATAACAATTACCAATACATATCAAAATAATTGCTATTATTGTAAGTAATCTTGTATGTCAGTATAACACTTGCTGTGCTGTTATAGTTAAAGCAAGCTTAGTAGTTATACTCATTCCTATATCCAACGCCGTTTAATTTCAACTTGTAAAGCCATAAAGGGAACTTGGGATTATGAAGCGAATTACCCAATCCCCTGCTTGTGAGTTATTCCGCGGAGTATTTATTGCTTACCAGACTAACTCTTCTCACTTCTTTTTCGATTGTTCATTTCTTTTGCTTTATTATTTCATTTGCTTGTATAAGATTTTGTAATTTACATAATCTACAAATCTTATGTTTCACATTTTTGCCAGCTTCAAAAAAAGGCTGCATACACTGTATCATCACTTAAATGATTTAACGAGAAATGCTCTGATACCGGAAAAGTCATTTGGTATTAGCACCCAGCCTTTTCATATACTACTCCTTGTAAAATATATTAACACAGTGCAATGCTCATAGTTCAAAGCAAGTGTGAGAAAATCGAAAACGAAACAACGAAATGAATTTTTTTTTATGCTGCTTGTCATGTTCCGGCTGACAGACAGTTCTCACTGCATATCCTACTCATATACGTACGAGTGTACTCGTATATTCCTTTGTGTTTCATTTCATTTTGCTATGTTTCGTTTATTTGTCCATCGTTCTCTCTGACTGTCTGTCTATCTATCCATCTATCTATCTAAATGTCTGTCTGTTTGTCTATATATATGTGTGTGTGAGTGTTCTCCTGTTCATACGTTTCACCAATAGTGGCCCTCGTCTAGACTTTGCTACAGTCATATCATGGCTCAGGCGCTAGTCAATTCCGTTTCGGCACAGCCCACTATCCAACTGAACTGAACTTAGCTGAGTTGCGCTAAGCTTCACATTTCAATTTAACAATATATACATACGTATGTTCTATATTTGTCTGTTGCCTATTTATCTACTGATGTCTCTGTTGCCTCTTGGCCCCTGTGTGTGTGTCTGAGAGTGTGTTTATGTGTGTGTGCGCGCGCGTGCCTTTGAACGTCTTTTACAGGCCAACACTTTGTTATTGCAACATTATCCTTCAAATGGCATATTTATAGGATTTCAAAAAAATAAAAAAAAAAGCACAGAAATACGAAAAAAGCATTTGCTAGGATAAGTAAACGACTTGCTGCGCTTGGGTATTGCAAATATGTGTGTCTGATGTATGTGTGTGTACATTTATTGTTGCTGGCATATGTGCTGCGCTTTGAGATATGCTTCAAACATTCAATCCAACCGTCAGCCCGACAGTCAAGTTAGCTAAGACGAGCTAAGTTCAACTAAGCTGCGTCGCATCCAATTGCTCGTTTGCTTAGTCTTTCATATGTTCATTTGCTCACTCACTTCAATATATAAAATTCATTTTCTCAATTGGCTCTTTACTCTGATATTTCCTCTACTTTTATTTATATATATTTTTGTTTTCTATTCTCTTTTTTTTATACTCTTTGATAAATGTTTCTTTTTATTTATTTGTTTGTTTACACGCCCATCCGCGCATCCCCATATGTGCCATTAGCCATTACTTAACATATTACCATGCAACTAAAGGCATGCTACCATGTTTATTTGTGCAAATATTTGATTTAATTTTTATTTAATTTTATCTTCTTTCAAATTTTATTATATTTTTCCTTACCCAACTGCAATGTGCGCTCCCTTCGCTTATGGGCAACTGTCTTTTGTCAAGTATCTACATGGAGAGAGAGAAAAGAAGAATAAAAAAATTGAAACAAATAAATTATAATGAAAAATTATGACAGACATCTGCGTATATGAATTTTATGCGCACTCTGGCTAACCTCAATCACGCTAATGACGTGGCGCATGAGTAATGTGTAACCTCAACTCGGCTCAACAATCGTGCGACGGCTCTTAACTGCCCCCTTCCCCGTTCCTCCTACACTATTAACGCAACTAAGCACTCAAATCACTAAGCTCATTATGAAATTTCATTAATTTTCATTTATGCGAGCGCGTATAAAAAATTCAACAAACGACGTAAAAATAAATTCAATTTCAGCAAAAAGGACATACACACATTCATACACACTCGCTCACATAAAAGCTAAAGTCATATAGCAAGCAGGACACCCGCGTACGCTGATACTCGCATATGTGTCGCCAATGGGCAGACTCGAGACTCGAGACGGCATCGATTGCAATGACAACACGATTTTTCATTCTTTTGAGTTTTTTCTGCCATTTAGTTTTTTTTCTCGTTCCCTTTTTTTTTTTTTGCTATTATTTTTTTTTTTTTTTATTTTGCTTCCTTTTTTTTTTTTGTTTTACATTACGCTCGCTAAAACTCGTATTAAACTAAATCATATGAGTGAATGTCAGTGGCATAGCATAAAAGTTGTATGTTGTTTTGTCTAATGAAAATGACATATAAAACACCTTTTTAATTTAATGTTTAGTTTTTATTATCAGCGACACAAGGATTTATGTACTCAACATTGACTTTTATTGTCGCCAGCCGTGCGGAAATTATTTGCACGGGACAATGGTAAACCAGCAGCAGCGATAGCAGCACGAGGGTTCTTTGATATGTTTACACCCATAGAATGATATTCGTTATATAATTTAAATAAGCCACCCTCTAAAATAAAAATACCCAGCTTTTGATTTCTTACAAATCAAAGATATATAATCTGAGAGAGTAGATCACCTCATCGTACTGTCCCATAACATTTTTCATTATTTCCATTTTGCTATATTTCAGTTTAAATTTCTAATTTGTTGTTGCTGTTAGCTTACAGATCCAGGTTAACCGTTTACTGTTTGTTTGTTTTTTTTTTTTTTTTAAATTAGTTATGAATCCATTGTGAAAATTAAACAAACCGCCCTGGTATAAAAATGGCAACGACTAAAATTGGCATTGGAAAACGCGCAACATTTTCTGTTTTTGGTTTGTGTAACTGTCGCTGCCTGCATACTCGAGTCGCAGCTCTCCGCATACCTCTGCTCTGCTCACAACTTGCCAAATGACAATAATAAAGCGAATCAGATAGACGGCAAGTCGGTAGGTCGGTGTCGATGGTGTTGTCGATGGCCATGTCGTTGTCGGTGTAGGTGTTGGTATTGGTATTGATGTTGGTAGGTTTTGGGGAGTGTCGGTGCCGGTGGCAGCGTGTATACTCGCACAGCGGCAAGCAGCGTTGCGGTAGCGTGCACTAGAGACAAAGCACAGTAGAACCATGAATTATTTATTTGTGTGGACATGAATTATTGTTATGAAGTTTATTGCAAACAAATTGCGTCCTGGGTCTCGGTGTTTGTGTGTCGAAATCAATAGCAAATAAATAAAAGCGCAAACAGTTTTGTGGCTTTTACATTCGTCTGTTCATTCATTTGCGACGATCGCATGCGATGATGACAAGGCCTGGCCATGGCAGCCAGGACAAACGCGACAGTTGTGTTATTCAAGTTATCCTTTGTTCCAATAATAAAAATAAAACAAAACCAAGCAGAAAGAGAAACAAAAACAGATACTACACAGTTCGATTCTGATAGTTTAATGCCCGCAGCAAAGTGGCGTATAAAAATCAGCAATACAACAACAAATACAATGACCACACACCAACTCTTACTCGTATACGCTTTTACGACAGTAGAAAAAGGACAGCACAGTACCGGACAACATAGGACAGGACAACACTGGACAGAACACCACTGGACAGAACAGCACAGAACAGGATGGTACATATGCGTACATACTGCGGGCGATTCATGAAATTTAATGAAGCAACGTGCAAGGCGGCACACCCCACCGTAGGAAGAACATGTAAGTCTAGCTTTCGATTAGAACCTGAAATTGAGTTTTCTTTTATACAACTTTTTATTTTATTTCTTTCTTTTGACTTAATCAAATTATATGCAAACGTCATGTCACTATTAAATAAATAGATTAGATTAGCTGGCATTTTTGTTTAAGTACTTTAAATCAATTGAAACCCATTGCTTCAAAAGAACATGCAGCTGACGACTTTTTGACAGATGTACAGGCTAGCAAATATTAATGCGATCAAGTCAAAATCCTCGACGACGCTACACACGGTGACATTTAGGGATAGCTACGGATATAACTGTAACTGGCTGCGGTATGCAAATTACCAATAGAAATTCCTTTGTCTTTCATCACGACACACCATAACTCATACGACACAGTCGTGCTTACGCTACAGTTTTGAAAGCACTGCAAACAACGCGCTAACAGAGCATGTCAAACTTCTCAACTCGATATGCCTTACTAAAACTATTGAACATTAAAATTGCTTTTACTTGAAATCAAAAACATTTTCGTTTGTATTGTATGCTTAAGTATACTGCCATGCTAGAAAGTTGCAGAAAGAAAATGAATTTATCGAACGCCTCCCTCCTCATGCCAATCGTTGAACACCGCAACATTCGAACGCACTGCTCTGCTTGGCCTATGGCAAGCAGCCATGCGGAGTGATGTGATGTGGTGTGATGCGTTTGCGCGCACGCCAACAGATCGTTAAATATTTCAAAGAGTACCGCGCGCACATGTTTTCCCGCTGGAATTGCGCTTTATCAGCGGAAGGATAATACATTAAGTATATTAAAAGCTGCGAGCAATACAAAAGCATGCACTGACGCACAAATGCAGGAGTAAGGAGAATTGGTGAGCGTTAGAGTGAGCACAGGCATGGCTTAGCCAAAAACCCACGATTTCAATAACATTTAGTGGGATTCGTTTTCTTTTTTTATTGCTAGTTTTCTTGGCTAATGTTGTTGCAATTGCAGTTGTTGATTTGCTTAGTTGTAATACATATTATACATATTATGTATATACGCGTAAGCGCAAAAACAGCAATGCAAACGAACAAACGAAAGAACAGAAACGGAAAGTATATAATGCAATTGCATTCAATGTGTTGGCGGGCGTCGTAGGAAAAGTATGTCAAAGGAATATATATGTGTGTGTATATTTCTTAAACACAAACAAACATTGTAAAATAAGAAGATAGCATGCTGCATGCAAAATAGTATCTTGAGACAGGATACGTTGAAAAGTAAAGCAGCAACAGCATAAGCAGCAGCAGGAACTCAGGCAGCAGCAATGGCAGCAAATAAAACCAAATGTTGACGTGCCAAAGAAATAGCATCTGTATTTTAATGTGTTTTTATTACAACTATCACAACAGCACCAACAACAATAGTAAAAACAGCAATACTACAACAAGAACTGCAAACAAGCAAAGTAAAGCGTAAAAATGCCATTTACACGATGACGATTTCCTTCGACTGTTAACATTGTACAGTTATGGAGCACAGACAGATGAAGCAACAAATATCTGCATACGGCAACAGCAGCATTGCCGACAACAACAAAAAAAAAAAAAATAAATAAGAATAAAAGAGCGAAGAAAAAACAAACAAATAGCAAAAGCGAGAAATTTTGTATTAATGCAAATTTCCTGCCAAGTATTAAGTAAAGAGCTATTGGCAGACGATTTCCTTGCGCGTTCCCACTCTCCATGCTTACGAGGGAGTGAGGGAGAGAAAGTTGGTATATGCACAGCATCCAGCAGCAGTCGGCAACAGCACTGCATTCATTTCACTGTCGTTAAATGCAACCAATATTTGTGTGTGAGTATGTGTGTATTTGTGATTCACAAGCGTGACGCGTGAACGCGTGTGCGCTGAAATAAGTCTGAGCCGTGAGTCTGACGCTTCAGACGAGCAACGTAAATCGATTTAAGGCGCACATACCAGCGCACGGGACTATTCCTATGTATAAGCGAAACTCTCGGCAGAGCCTCGCGTTGCAGTACAGCGTTAAGATAAATCGTTGGTAAATTTCATATAATCGAATAAAACATTGATGGCTTAGGAATGTAATACGTTGGCGGTGTTGTTGTTAGTGTCGTTGTTGTTGTTTCTATGTTTGGCTAACTAAATGAATGTAAGTCGCTGCAGCTGTAGTGAGTGTAGACATCAAGGCAAATGCATAAGTTGGTTTCTTAAATGCCTGTTCAGAATGACGAACAAAACAGCAAAGGAGAGAAGAAGAAAAAAAACTCCCACAGAGAGATCCTTTATGTCTTATATTATGAAAGTGATGTCAGCAAAAATGACTAATGCCACATGATTCATTAATACTTAATTAAATTATCATTGCATTTTATTTATAATTTATACAATGCGGCCACTGATCAACTTTGTTTTACTTACCTAAAAAATGGTAAAACCTGCAATTACGTTTTGGCAACTTAAATGCTATTTCCCACTTGAGCCCTGACAGTCTAAGTATCGGCTTACGAAAAATAAAAACGCTTCAGAATAAAGAGGCTAGTAAGTTGCCGTATTTGTTTACGGCAATCCTTTAAGTGAAATTGAATCCAAAAGTAATCAAAAAATATGCTAATCACGAAAGTTGGCTAAGCGCGCAGGATTAGTTATGGAGCTCTTAAATAAACGCAATTGTTGCAAGGCGCAATTATCCTTGTCAAACCATTTGATGTTCCATAAACTTCTGCGTAAGTTCAACATTTCCGTTAACACAGCGTGCATTCGCGAAGAAAGCGCAAAGATGCCGATGGGCTTGCGGGCGTGTGGGCGGTCGGCTGTGCGACCGTGAGGCTGAGTGGGCGGATGATGCAGCAGCGTGTCTTAGCAAGGCATATTTAGACACCGCTATTTGACAACAATTTGTTACACAATCTGGCAACTTTCGAAAACTACTTAACGCGCTTCCGCTGACGATGACAAGGACCACGACGACAACAACGACAAAAACAACAACGACAATCACGATGACGACGGCACATATTGCCATGAGTTTCGAAGGTAATTTTGTGCAACAGCAAATAAAAAGAAAAAACGAAAGAAAGAAAAAAACCAACAGATACAGTAGTAAAGCAACGCAAGAAATTTGCCAAAAAAGAAATAAAAATAAAAAAAAAAAAAAAAAACGAAGAAAAAGAAACGAAAACTTGAAAACGATGGGCGCACAACTTCATGCAAAAAGTTGCAAATTTGTGCCGCAAAACTTTAAATGCGCAGCGAATATGCGGGCGAGCAGAGTATCAGAGGATCGCTGCTGCCTAAAGCATTCATACCTATTTGCAGCTCTTGGCACATTGCCACACCCACTTAGCCATCCGAATGGTGAGATTGACTTGATAAAATTGCATAAATTTCCATTTGCGAAGCACGGAAACAAAAGCATTGCACAAAAAGAAACAAAACGACATTAGTCTGCGCTAAGGGGCCAAGCGACGCTGCCGCGTGTTATGTAGAGTTTTGTTAAAAAGTCAAAATCAATTTGAAACTTGACCAAACTGAAAAATGAATAAAAAAAAGACACAAAATGGGCTAACAAGTGGTGCACAAAAGAACATTTAAACAAAATGAGCGGAAATTGTTTTAATTCGTTTCTGCATTGTTGGTACATATGGCACCTTTGTTTGGTTTAAAGCTGGAACACGTGGAAGTTGAGCGTTTTGTATGGCCACATTATCTTAACTTTTTAATACAGCTCACACTCGACGATAAATGATAAAATGTCGCTAAAATAATTCTGTTGTCAACAGATCAATCGAAGCCATCTGCACAGCAGTCTAATGCTTAAGTAATTCATTCTTTTCTTAGAATTAATATACTCCCCAATCTTTTATGTGTACAATTAAACAGAACTGACCAATGCTTTGTCCGCCACATGCTTTGCTTGGCTGTTAATCGATTCGTATGAAACATCCTTTATAAATCAAAACTAATAAAAAGCGCACAAATTTGGTTGGTACTTCAGTTGAATTACTCGTCATCTGGTGCATTCGCACGTACATTTGCTCACTTTTTCCCAATTGCGAGTATCCAATGCTTCGTCTTCTTCGTCTTTTAGTTTTTTTGTTGTTTTTTTTTTTCTTATTATTGTTGCCAATGCTGCCGCCAGTCGCGCCACTTCAGCGCTTGATTGCTGGCATCGAAAAGTGCTCAAAGTGTCATTCAGCTGCAGTTTAGACAGATATTACAGTAAAATACATACTTACGCAAAAAAGACGAGGACTTTGGCAAAAGTTTTAAGCGACATTTGCATTGCTCTCATGCCCAACGCCCGCCAATGCGCAGCACTGACACACGCCTGCCATCAGCATCAGCATTAGCAACGACATCAGCATCGGCATCGTCGTGATCATTACCGGCATAGATGGCAACGAATTTTGCGCTTTTTCGAGTGCTTTGGCAATCGTTGAGGCAAATGGTTATCTTTTACGAGTAGCACTGTACTACTGTACTACCTACAATTCAGGCACGCCTGCGTTCGTGTACACGTTCTCTTGGAGCTCTAAGACATTCATTCACACGTTCACGCAATTGTCACGATGGCGCAATTTTCTTTATTGCCATGACGTACGAAGGATCTGCGTTACGTATACGCCTGCGTCATAGTCAGTAATTAAGCGCGAACATTATTTTTAAATATTGTTTAACGTGCATAATTCTTTTCTATCTCTCTCTCTCTTTTCTTCTTCCTGTTTAACTCCTCTTGACAACAAACTAGCAACATAGTCACTAGAAATGTATAAAATGCAGTTGCCTAACCCATGCCAGCTGAGAGGCAGTCAAAGGGCGGCCATGCAGCAGTCCTCGCACAGCCAATAAACAGTCATGACTGTTGAGTGGTGTCATGAACTCGGTATGCACTGCTGCGTTGGTCCTTTTGGTCAGGCAGACTTGCAATTTTTGGAACGCATGGCTAATATTTACGCTGCAATGGGCCAAGCTGCAACTGACTGGCATAGCTTTGTACTTGGAGCGTTTGTTAACAATTTTTGATGACGCTGCTATCTAGGCAGCTTAGATTGATTTACCTAAGCAATTGCATACCAAAGGCACATGAGTGCGTGTTGAAATAACTTGTGGCGATATGCATAACACATTTCAATATTTAACAAGGCCACAGACGTCACTTGTGTACGTCAACAAAGTTGCCTGTCCATATGCACAAAGTAGCATTCTACAAAACCAAATGCAATATGCGTATAAAAAAGACATTCACACGTCCATTGCTTGAAGTTCACGTGCCAGCATGGATTGATTGTAGTACATGAACGCAAACTACAAACAAATCCAAGCCGAAATGTAACTAAATGCCTAACTTGTTGTTGGTTTTGTTGTTGTTTTGACTACCATTGTGCCATTGCACAAATGACTGTTGCTGACGCGGCTGCCGACACGGCTGCCTATACAAATATATACACTAATGTGTATGTTTGTGTTTGTGTGTGTGTGTGTGTGTGACTATCCGGCACATATAGGCAAACGAACGTGCAAAGCCGTTATTTACCGGCATAACAACATCACGTACGTACTCAAAATCAGCAGCACTAAAATATTTTTCTGACTGCTGCTGGCGCAAAGTCAAAGTGCACACAAACTGTCGAGTGAAGCGACCGCGGCACCACACATACACAAACAGCCAGCACAGTATGGTATGTCTAGACGCAGACATTAGACGCATGCCCCCAACTCGCGGCATTTGAGCACACACACAACCACGCACACATACACAGATTCGGTTTAGAATCAATAAAATGTAACGCTGCGTATTTTCAGCACCCCGCTGCAACGGCAAAGACAGGACATGGGATGCTTGGGGCCTTTAGAGAGCTCACATACATGTACTACAGCGAACAGCAAAGATGTCGTCGGTACTCGGTAGTCGCTAGTCACTAGTCGACGACGTGTCGCTGATGGCGCTGATTTTGATATAAAAATCACACATAAAAAAAATTAAATAAAATGAAACAGAGAAGAAAAGGGTTGTTAACAGTAAAAACCAACGGGGAGCTTCAGTGGAAATGAAAATCGGTGTGGGAGTATGAGAAGAAGTAGGGGGTGCCACACAACGCGTTATGCGAAATGAGACTGCGAAAATATTCATAAACATAGATGACATGTTTATGTATTATAAAAGAACGTCAAGCAGATAGTCATTGGCATAGCTTGAGGTAGCTGTAGGGCCATGAGCGTCATGGGCATTGACAGGCAACTAGCAAATGGCAAAAGCAAAGGCTACAGATAAGCAGTAGAGCAGCAGGGTAAACGGTCGGAGTCGGCATCGACGTCATCCGATATACGTTGTGTGTTGTAGGTTGTGTGCTTTGCGTTTGCCTTGTGCGATTATGTGTGTGGTCGATGGGTTTTGCGATTTGTTTATTTGCATTTGTGTCTGTTTTGGGATTTTCGCATGGATGCGAATTTGATATGCGCAATAAAATATTAAAAAATGGCAAAAATTGTTTTAAATGCGTAAATCACAGCGGAAAAATCAAGTTCTGAAAAAAAGTAATATAGATTTTGCTTTTTATAACACACATACAAATTTATGATCATGAACATAAACTCAAGACGATGTCATTTCAACATAAAATATTCATGTTTTCTACTTGCGTATTGTACGTTGCTTAGCACAAATTATAGCAAAAACGATTTGAATAGTATAAAGAGCAGCATATAGTAAATAAGATGACAATCTCAACTGGAGAACAATGATGGCATTTTGACCTGAATCAAGAGTACTTAATCAAACTGTCCTACCACAATATTTTTACGTAGGGTTACCCAATCTTCATAGCCCACATTAAAAGAAAATAAAAATAATTTAAAGTAACCAACAAGTGCACAAACAAATTCTGTCACACATCGCTGATAAAAAGTGTGCATTGACTTTTGTTTTTAATTGTTTTATTACACAAAAAGTTTAAAAAAAAAACTAAATTTTATGATATGATATTATCATATAAACTGTGCCCCTTCTATTATATGTATATATGGTGCGGCTAAGAGACCATGAGCAACAATTGTTACGTTATATTGTATCTATTGATATAGTGAACTTTTTATAAACTCATCTGCGTACATAAATTATAATTTTAAAATAGGCTAACAAAAAAAATTTTTCTCATATACATATTATATGGTAAATAGAAAAAATGCATAAAGCATTTATTAATTTGCACAATTGAAAAATTTAAAAAAAAATTTCATTGTTTTATAGGCTGCGCTGTTCTCAATATTATTCTTGTCTGATTCTGTTCGCTTGTGTTGCGTTTTATTTACTTTTCTTTTTCAGTTGTTTTTTTTTTTTTTTTTTATTTGCATGTGAAGTACTTTGAAATTTATTTTTATAACTTGTTTTGTGCGAAACTTAAATGCCAGAACCTATTCACATGCAAATATGGCAGCCGAGCTGATTTCCGTAGAGCGTTTGCGCATATTAAATTTCACAAGAAGAAAAAATACTACAAAAACCTAAAATGAAAATAAAAATAAAATCAGAAACAAACCGAAATAGCGTAGAAAATGCTTTCATTGAGAAAACAAAACAGTGGAAAAGAAAATCAAAAACAAAAAAAAAAAAGGAAAAAAGGAAAATAAAAATAAATGCAAAGTGGAAAACTAGGCAACACACATACTCATATATTGAGATCAACTTGATATGGCTAATGTCGCATGGTGCTTTTTGTTGTTGTTATTGTTGTGGCAAAAATTCAATTTACTGCATGAGAGTCCATAAAGTCCACATACATACGCACACACACACACACACCAATACAAAACAGTGTATTGTAGTCACATGAAGCGTATAATCGATGGAAAATACAAACAAACAAAGCCGCTGATACACTATTGAACGGACTGGCAGACACGCAGACAGACAGGCAGATGGGCAGACATACAGACAGCCATGATTGTATGGCAGTAATAGCCTATATAATATAAACATACATACTTTTTATGTACATATATGTACATATGTATATACACCGCAGCAATTGTATTTTACTCGTAAACTCATGGCAGACAGACGGATGAACAGACTGATGGACAGCCTGATAGACAGACAGACAGATGAGCAGCTAGAGAGACGCGCTACCAAGCAGCAAAAAGCCAAAATCATAGACAAGCGTAGCCATGACAAGCCCCGCCGAGCCTAGGCAAGCCAAGCCACGCCAAACCGCTTAAAGCAAACGAAAATTGTTAGCGACAACATAATAAACACAATATAGTACAAACCATGTGACTTTTCGCAGTTATAGTAGGCTATGATAACAACCGCACAGCACACAAAGCACAACGCAATGGTCGGTCCCACTACGTCCTATGCCTCACACCTCATGTCCAGCATGCTGTTGCCAATTCGTACTGCTATTGATTTTGAGGCTCTGATTGCATGTGTATGACGTCTGTGATGACTGGTTAGACGTGTCTATGAACATTTTGAACTATACATGCATACACGCATATACATACATGCTTGCACGTAATAGCCTCAAGTGTTGTTGTTGGCATTGTTGTATTTTTTTTTTTTTTTATATCATTTTGGTGGTTAAATAAGTGAATCAAAGTTTTTGCAAACTTTTTGAGCGTTACAGCCACCGAAAGCATCAGTACAAATATGCTCAGCAACAACAGCAATAACAAAAACAAAAACTTCAGCTCGTGTGTGTGTTCATGGTGTATGCATGAAAAGCTGTCGACACAACTTACTATGTATAACCAAGCGTCGGATTGTCTGTCTGACTGCCTGCCAGCCAGTTTGCCCAGGCTTGCCTGAGCACTCCCTTGCAGCTGTCCATACACAGACCGTCAAAATGAAACTAGTTTAATGTATTTTGACCCGCATCGAATCAAAATCTGCACAATCAATCTGTTTCGTAACATTTGTTTCTTTTTATTTTTTTCCTTCTTGTTGTTGCTTTTGTGTGTTATTTTAGCACGCTTTTAGCAACGGCCTAAAAGTAGGCAACGGCTAAGTGCCAGCGAAACTAGCGCGACAGTCAATCAGCCAGCCCAACCAGCCTAGGCAGCCATCCAGTCAGCCAATTTTTAGCCGTTAGCCAACAACAACATCAAATTCAAAATCCAAAACCAAATCAGCAAAAGCGAGGAAATTTTGTATTTATATGCGGGTCAACGCGATTGTTGTTGCTATTCTATTGACTTGATTTAATTTTTTTCTCGGTTTTTTTATTTTTTTTTATATGTTTTTTGTTTCAGTTTTGCAGTTGTATTTATATACTTTTGCTTTTTGTTTCGTTTGATTTAGTTTATTTTGTTTATTTTTTTGTTTTGTTTTGTTTAGAAGTCGCGTGTACACACATGCGACACAGCATGACGCTGCGTTAGATGATATATTGTTAATTCTTCCACCGCTCACCCCCAATCGCCACAAGTTAGCATGGGGAAATTTCTATTAAACACGTACATATGCGTACGTACGCTTTAACAACACAAAAAGTATGCTACGAATATTTTGTTGGCCACTTTTGGTCACAGTTTTTGTGGCATTTTATTTAATGCAATGTGTTTTGTTGGCCTCTTTGTTATTGTTGTTGTTTATGAATTGAATTGGTTATTTGATATGTGTCACTTGACACACTACGGACAACGATGACGAAGCTTTGGCTCTTTAAAGCCATGTCAACAGGAACTTTAATGATTGCGACAAACCTAAAGCAGAAATTGTTTATACAGTAACATGCCAAAGCATGACGCAATAAGGTCAAACAAAACATTGTTGACTCACCAGCATCCTGGCTGGCCTACTTAAGACTAATACAGCCTTAAGACATTGCCAATATGGTATGGGCAAAGTGTGACGACGTTTAATTAGACAACATAAGGCAGAAGCGCCAGCGACGACAGTTCAAAGCTGCTAAGCACACAAATACGTTAAGTTTAAATATTTAAGCGAGTATATCGTTTAAGCTGCCAGTGGTTAGACGAGTCAAGTGGCTTGTGGTGATTTAATATTGAAAATGCTTTAGTGTTGCGTAAACTAACCCAACAACAACACAAGAAATGCTAACTACGCCATGTCTAAAGGAGGCAACGAAATTGCTAACATTAACGAAATTATGCCATGGTCTGGGCTCAGTTATAATGACTTAGCCGCGGTAATACGCCCAAAAATGCTTGCTCCTCAACGACTGCTCACTGGACCGTAGCGTTGCATTTATGCGCCTACAGTACAATGATCGCCGATGATTGCTGATTGATACGTCAAGTAACACTCAACTTGGCAAAACCACAAGAAAAAAAAACAACAAAAATCACAAATACAAAAGTGATGTTGCCTTGTGCATAATGCTGAATGCCAGCCAGCTGATGGAATGCAAAACAACGTTGTGGTCCCTTTGAATACATTATCCATGGCTAACAGCGATTTATACATCATGGATATTTTGAGAAAAGTGCGTACGCAGTCGCCTGCCATAAGCCAAACCGTACCGATGCAGCATTCAGCCGATCTGAGCAACAATCAAACTTCATGCTGGTCAATGTGCCGGCGCGAGTAACACAATGAGTCAAACAGGCTAGAGAGGGGAAGAGAGAAAGAAAGCGTGAGTACGTGAGCGCATTGTGTTAGTTTCGTTGCATTGCACTTATGCTGTGTTCATGCATTTTTAGTTTGCTATTGGCTTTTAGCAAACTGGCTTAGCTTGACCCTTTACGCTTGCCATAGATGTGCCCGTTTCTTGTTCATGTTTTTTTTGTTTTTTACTGCTTTTTTAAAGCAACCGAGTGCCTCTCGGACTATTGGCTGCTATAACGCGCCGCACTCACATTCGCTGTGTGCACTCCACGGCTACACGCAGCGTGCGTCCTGTTGGCCTTTCGCTTACCGCCATCAGTCATTCGCTTGAGTGCCTGGCATTGCGTTGATTTAAGTTTCAAATTCTGATTCACGTCGAAATACGAAACGAATGCCATTACGCGCATATTGCCATATGCATGACTACGCGTACATGTGCGCTACGGACGTACCTCGTTGACTGCTGCCAATATTTTTGGCTACGCCGAACACGGACCCGATGCCATTGCTGCAACAGCTTGCTGCTCGATTGCTGCCTCCATTTTGCTACGTTTTACGTTTAGCCGGTTTTTTTTCTTCTTTTTGCCACTACTACTTCTCCGTATTTTTGTTCTTCTTATCCAACTGACATTGATGTTTGCATTGCACGTTGGCGTAGCTGACGATAATGACGTTGGCATCGGCGATGACTTTACGCTTTGCTTTGCTTTGCCTTGCTGCTTTATGGCAGCAATGCTTTGCTTTCTACTTGATTGCTCACTCGCTCTGTCGATCATTCACTCGTTCGCTCGTTCGCCCGTTCGTTCGTTCGTTCGTTCCATTTCTGCCATTTATTCGTTTACACAACCTACGCTTGGGCTGACTGTAAAGCCTTCTCCTTGTTATGCTTAAAGTGCGCGCTCGGAATTAATGCAGGCCGGCTGCCCTCTTTCACATGTTGGCTATTTCCATTCATTTTTATCTTCCCTCCCTTTTTTTGTTTTTGTTTTTATATCAGCTGCGCAATCAGACGTGTATATGGCACATAAAAAAACTCGACACATTGGCACACAAGTTAAGTACACATGCCTATGTGGCCTTTTGGCTCGCTGCTAATAAAACCATAAATGTTCAAAATTGTTATTGTGTATCGTATAGGCCAATCCAATGCCCGCTCGCCTCCCCGTTGCCACTTGAGCACAGCATGTGGCGTACAATAAATAAATATTTTGCTGGCGCTAATGTGTGCGGCATTTGCCACAAAGCAGAGACGGCTGCTGTCTTCTGGCTGCCACTGCCGGGTGCTCGCTGCTGTTACTTTGTTTGTCTTTTCAATTTTTAAGGAAAACGCGAGAGAGATGTGAGTTTTGTATATGCTTATGCCAATTTGTTAATAGCACTTTTTGTTGTTCTTCCTTTTGTTGCCACATTACTGTTAATGCTGCTCCTGCTGCTGCTACTCCCGCTGCTGCCGTTGTTGTTGTTGTGCTTATTGTTGTAGTAATTTGAAACTGTTTACTTAACTTAAAGTCAAAGTGGTTAAAGGGCACGGTACGGTACGGCACGGCAACATCGTTGTCATATACGAAGTTGAAGTCGCTGCCTGCAACTGCGTCACACGCTTTTACATCATCACAAATGTTGTTCTCGTTGTAGAGCTAAGGCAAACTTATGAAAATTCATAAGATAAATGTGTGACGCTACAAATGCGTACTTATGGGAGTCAGTGTGGCAGCCAGGGAGTTCGACAGAGAGATTGCGTAGACAGGCATACACCGCCGTTTGGGCTTTATCGTGAGCTGTCAAAACTTTTAGTCAAGTCGTTCTTGGCAGCGGAAACTTAGCCTAAATGCCTTCGATTGCCTCAATAATGCTACAGAAGCGCTAGCGTTGGCGCTTGCTTGGCGTTACTGATTTTATTTGCAACTTCACAACTTGATGATAATACTTTGCAAGAAAAAAAAAAACCAAACAACAATCAAAAAAAAATATAGAAGGAAACCGTTTAGATTTTGTCGTGTGTGTGTCGTGAACAATAAAACTTTTCGCCGCAGCATAAAATGGCGACGCCGGAATCGTTGAAAGCGTACCACAAAGTCTTCAAGCGCTTAAGCGCCAAAGACGAGACATGTGTGCCAATAGATGAATGTCAATGAATCGTGCCATCGACGCGTGTCGGAAACGTAAACGATGTGAGAAATACGTATAGGTTCTTTGTAGCATAGAAACCAACTGTCAGGTTGTTTCAACGGGTTCTCGACCTAAACCAAACATGTTTAGCGTCTTAAATCGTCCTAGGTCAGTCAGTTACGAATAAATTATATATCTCATATATAATGGCACGGTTATTTGATCGTCTCGTTCTTAAAGAACTTTGAATCTAAGGAGGGGGCGCATTTCGCTTTTAGCAACTAGTTCTTTGTAGTCTCTCGGCTCGGATGCAGGCGGATTTTCCTCAGCTACAGTAAAGTGCTCAATCGTTTTCAAATTTTTCACTTTACTTTCTGCAGTTTTCAATTTCAAGACCCACTGTGATCCAACATTAACCTTGCGATTAGCCATTAGCCAATATAGCATACTCCGTATACTTTCAGTTCATTTCATGCGCAGCTATTTGATTAATTCATGGCCCACTACCTTGCACTGTTGAGGAACGCATAATATCTTTAATAGGCACTCTGTGTCCACACTCAGTGCTCGCTTTACGTCTATGGCCATTCGGTGGCTTGGTTTATTGTTTTCATATATATTTCGTAAGCCCGAAAATCAGATATCAAAAATTGTTTACAAATAATTTAATGGCCAGTCGGTCGAGCGGCACAAATGCAATCATAAATCGACTTGGTGGCCACAAGCAAACCTCCTGTGATGTCTCTGGCTCACAAATGCGCATGGCATTAATGCGTAAATGTGTTAGCTGCCATGCTGCTTGTGGCATACCGTGGTTTCTGAATTCTATGTGTATCTCTCTCTCTCTCTCTCTGTGAATATGTATATATGTGTGTGTGCAGTGTGCCGTTCTGCGTATGTGATTCACAATCGACCACAAAGCGAGCCGGCAGGCAATGCCAGACGACGCTTGTCGAAACAAAAGCATCACTTGCTCGCTCGGCTCGGCCTTTTGCTACGTTACACTAACCCAAAACCAACCAACCCCAACCCCTCCTTTCTCATGTGTCATGCATGCCTTTGGTCATAAATAAAACTGTTAGAGACCAGAGACAAAGCAACGCCATGGCCATAAGTAAAAGTCCAACAACAAAATGTCAACTGACAGTGGTACGCACATTGGGCGTTGCGTGTGTTTACTCTACGCATACACAACACAACACAACACAACATTACACTACACTACACATACATCTATATGGAATAGAATAGAATACGGAATGTAAAGGACTACACGACATTAGGCCGTATTAATGCGAGCAACGACTTAAGCATAAAATTTATAAGCGTTGCCAAAGCGCACTGTCCATACGCACAGTGGTGTGCATATAGAAAATTAGCAAACGACGGCAAGATGTCACGACTGTGGAAATCCGGCGATAAATGTTGCCCTGCCGTTGCGACTAGCAACAAGAGCCGTCAGCACTGAACTCGCATACAATTAAGGATTGGGCATCGCGTATATGCTGACTGGCTGCTCGACAGTCGCTTGTGCGCTGAGGTAAGCGGGCATTGGGGGGAGTTGGAAGTTATGGCCTTGCTGCTGCCTGCTGCACGTTTGCGTGTGGTGAGTGAACGTTTTATGCATTTGTTCTGCTTTGTGTTAATTTGTGGACAAATTTGTGCGCAACAAAACGGATACAAATGCTCAGCATAAATACACAAACAAACAAACACACACAGACACACATATGTCACACATGTCAGACACAAGTGAAGGGGCGAACGAGAAGAAGAAGCCCATGTCAGGGGGCGCTCTATTGTATTGGCCTATCATTTTGGGTTAGCCGCATTAAATCCTATTGTCTCTAATCTGTTTGCATCAGCAATCGATAATGTAGTCGCGCGAGCGCGCTTAGCTTGCCTAATGGCAGGAGGCTGTTGGTTGGCTAAAATGCTGCGAGCGTGGCATACTGCAGCAGCGTGACAGTGTGGCATGTGGTAACAGTTTAAAGTAGGCTTATGTTAAGGCCATGTGCCACGCATGCGATTTATTTGAGGCAAATCCAGTTATCGATGAGCTACGAAATATTATTAACCATATTGATGGGCACTATGACGATGATGATAACGACGTTGACAATGACAATGACGACAAACAGGATGTGCATAATGATGATGACAGTGTTATGCATAAGGCTGATGTTGACAATCATGATGTTGACAGTGCTGATAGTGATCATGATGATGATGCGGTTCTGGATAATGACGCTATTGACCATGCTGATACTGCTGATGATGCCGTTGATGACGCAGTTGATGACGATAAAGATAATGATGATGATACTTTCGCCGTTAATACTGCTGTAGACGATGTTCGCATTGCTGATGATGATAATGATGTTGGTCAGGAGTATTATGCCAGCGCTTATGTTGATAATGACAGCCGCCTTGCTGCTGCCATACAAGTTGTAAGTAACATTGCCTTATGACCATCATTTGTGTTAATTTGTGTTAAGTACACATACCATAAACATTCGACAAAAGCCGTACAAAAACACAAACAGGCATATGCTTCCCCATATAATCACATCTTGTGCGCACAAGTGTATAAGAGCATAAGCACACATGCAAACATATATACAAATATATGTAAATATATTAATGCATGTTATGTACATACATTTTGTCAATAGATAAGCATAAATATGCCAAAATAAAATACAGCAGACGTTGTGAAGGCCACAAAAACAAAAAGAAAGAAGCAAAAATTAGAGGAGCAAAACTGTTGCGTAACAATGATCCATATCCATTTAACGCTGAGTAGGCGATATAAAAATGTTGTGTTGCATGGACGCTTTGGACGCTCGCTCTCGCGCACGCTTGATTTATGACCGACATTTCAATACAAGCCAAAGTGCAAATTGTTCTCGGCCCATAATTATGTGTGTACGTGCACAGTTGAGCGGAGCAGCCGCCACAGCAGCGACATCAGTTGGGCGCATATGTACATTCATTGTGTATTGTGTTAGGGTAATTAAACGCAAACGCATTTCGGGTCATGAACATTAGCAGCCCAATTCAATCCGATCCAACCCTGCCTAGCTTAGCTCAACTCAGCCGCAGGCAAGCAACTCAAAGCAGCAACGCATAAGCCAAACAGCAGCGAAGGCAAAAGTTTATAAATAATGAACCGTTTCACTTAATTGAAAAGATGAAGACATGCAAGCGTACATTACTCATTTGAAAGCTGAAACGTACATGCGAACTAAAATGAACAAATGAAGTGCATAAAGTGACAACAAGTGCAAAAAGAAAACAAAAACTCAAACAAAAACAGCAGCGGCAACACAAAACAAAAAAGAAATGGAGAAAAGAGTAGAGACGGGAAAAATAACAGCAGCACTAGATGTCAAAACAATTTCGCTAGCTTGTCTGCATTGTCTGCACTTGTTGTTGTTTCTTCGTTTTTGTCTTCTTTAACATTTTTTTTGTTTTCTACTTTTGTTTCTGGTTTGTAGTTATTTTTAGTTAGCAACACGCATTCGCTAACATTGCATTGTTGTTGTTGCATTTGTTGTGCTACAACAAACAATTAAAAACCGTAAATGTCCCCACATGACAAAGTGTGAACTTAATTTCATTTTTGTCATTTACAAACACAACAGCAGCCACAACAACAACAACGAATCATTAAAGCAACAAAAAGTAAAAAAAAAAATAACAGACAATATAATCAACAACAATAATATATAACACACAAAAGAAGAACTGCAAAAAAGCAGCAAAGTAAGCAAGAAGCAATTCAACTAAATATGAAATGAAAATGCTTTCAAATGCCTTCACAAAAAAAAAAAAAAATAGAAAAAGAAAATTAAATGCATATAAACAAGAAAATAGCAAAAACAATGCAATATATGTAATTTTTTATTGCTATGTGTGTGTGAGCGTGTGTGTGTATGTATATGCTAAAACAAAACTAATGTGCGACAGCAAGAAGCGCAAAAATAAAAAGTGTAGCATACTTTCGAGTGTCTGCAAAAAGTGCAACTATGCACAACGACAACGCGTATAAGAATTGACCCATCAACAACAACAACTACAAGTAACAAAAACATTTTACAAATTACCAAAGCTACACTTCCGCTAAACTAAGCAAAATCAGACTCACTCAAGAAACGCGTTGCATTTAAGGCCAACGCAGCCAAACCCCCCAGTGAAGTAAACCATTTTTAACGGGACACACTGTCTGCCATAGTCGTCGCCCCAGTAGTTGCCCCGGATTAAGCTGAGTACTGAGGCAAGGTTGCGCAACATATACTATGTATATAAGTATGTAAGAAAAATAACATGTTTGCTGGGAAGTTTGCCACAGGCTGGCTGACTGGGAGTTTGTGGCATGTGTAAGTAAAAACGTAAAAAAGACATATACATGTGCACACTGTAAAAAAAAAAAAATAAAAGAAAAAGACATGATTACTACGCACACAAGTTTAGCTAATTAGCATCGTAATTAATATTGTATGAGATCGTACTTAACAAAATTATTTTCCATTACAACGTGCACATGATGTGAACATTTACTATTGCGAGTTCTACCATTGAATAAAAGTTGAAGAGCAATACAAGGAAGCTATAATGCGATCTTTATTTTATAATATACACTTAGACACACTCGTGTGCTCATGTTATATCAACATCACTTCGATTCGCCAGTATTATGAATATGCGATTTCGCTTGCTGACTGAAAGGTGTTTACAATGACAATATGCTGACGGGTTGACTTTTTGTGCAATCTCAGTCAGCAGCAGAGCAGCACTTTGCTTATCAATATTCCCACAACAGTGTACAGCGCACCGACACAGGACACAGCGTGTGGGTGAGCGCGAGGCGGTAAAGAGTTAGCAGCAAAGTTCGAATTCATGTGAGTCAGCGTGTGAGACACATTTAATATGCTCATTGCACTTAAGCGACAACGACTAAGTCGCAGCACTGGCACTCGCACTGCACTGACGTTGCCTTAGACCATGCGAGAAGCCAAGGACAGCCCATCCGAGTCATTCATATGCGATGTTGTTGCATATTGGCTGTTTAAATGTATACAGCCCGACAGTTCAGCTTAGTGGAGCTGCTTTTACATAACGTTACATTCATGCGAGCGAGTGAGCGCGAGCGGCTAAACAAAAACGGAAGTTCATGAAACTTTCATTAAGGACATTGTGTATTTCCGTTTTTAGTTTTTATCGTTTCAAGCACACATGAAAAAATGCCACTTGCATGCACAGACGAGACAGACGACACTACACACAAGTTCTGTTCAGTTGAGTTGAGTTGAGTTGAGTCGAGTCGAGTCGACTCGAGTGACTAGCAGGCAACAACAACAACGACAGCAGCAGTCATAGCAGCAAAAACAAAATAAAAGAAAAAAATAAAAAGCACATTATACATGACACAAGCGTCGTAGGAGCATCATTGCTGTTAGCGCAGCAACAGCAGCCAAACTTGTAGCAACATAAGCAGCAAAAAGCGAAAATGAAAAAGATAAAAAATACAGAAAAAAATAAGGAAAAAAATATAAATGAAAAATTAAAGACAACACAAGCAAAAAGGAGTAAAAAAAAAGGCAAAGACGAAATGAAAATATTCAAGCGGCAAGTTGCACGTTTTGTATATGTGTGTGTGAGCATGTGTGTGCATACGTCTCCTGTGGCCCTGCTGGCTGCCATTCTTGCTGCCACTGCTACTGCCTGGGCCTGTGCCTGTGCCAGTGCGGCTGACGTCGTCATCATGCGTCGTCCACTTGCCACTTATCTTTTGCTTTGCTTTGTAACACTTTTTCTGCACATCGCTTCTTTTTTTTTTGCACTGGCTTGTTGTTGTTGTTATTGGGTTCTTCTTTCACATGCTCGGCACTGTATTATATCATTTAAAGTGCTTAACAACTCAAAAACGGCTTCACACGATGGGCATAATGCCAAATTGGTCGATTGGAAGCCAACGAAAATCTACAATGAATTGAAAATACGAGCAAACTGCCATGCTTATTCAAGGAAAAAAGGCCGCCGCCATAACTGCAACATATTGTGTACCATGCAGGATACCATGAGTAAACTGCAAACAAAGCAAAAAATAAAACAGCAACAACAACATCAAAATCAAAAATGTGCAAACAAATAGCAAAAGGCGGGCAACAAAGAAAATGCTACACAAAGAAATGAAACAAAAATAATCCAAATAAGAAAAGAAAACACGAAAATCGTGCAGAAAAGTTGTGTAGAAAATATTTAAAAAGAGAAAACATGCGGCTTGCTGGCAACAGTTAAGGCATCACGGCACAGTCAAAATGGCAAACGCATTGGAAACGGCACGGGACGGCAGCTTGACACGAGTGTAGTGGCTAGCGGGCATGCAATTACAATAACAACAAGAGAAATAGCCAACAGGCAGCAACAATCGGAAACAGTCAGCAATTGCAATCCATGTATCTACAATGTCAGCCACCAGTTGGCAGTTCTGTCGGCAACTCAGCAACGGACAAGGAAAAGTCAATTCGTATCGCGGCATGGCGTTAAGTGCCCATAAGTGCCACGTTGCAGGTACAATGTGGCCACAATATAAGCACGTGCCTAAAACCATTTCAGCACTCACACATCCATGGCACACGGCTGCTCACACATGTAATATTCCTCAATACAAACACAAACAACAACAACAATCGGGAGCGCATATTTGCCAGCGCTGCTGATTTGGTTATTCATCATAGTGCATAATGATGACGGCTTTTAATTTGTTGTTAAAATTCCACTAAAATTCGGCCTAAGGTCGGTTATCTGCAAAGCAGTTATAGCATACTTTTGGGCTATTTGGGGCATTCATATATTGCATATTCATCATATAGGTACTTTTGTTTTTTTACTGCTTCATTAATGTTTTGGTTGTAATTTCTAGCACAAAAAGTAAATAGAAAAACAATTACCGTTACCCAAGCGTTCAAAGCAGCACTAGGCAACCCTACATGAGTGTAACATAATGAAGTGGCAAATAATGGTGAAGTGTGCTTCGTTTTGTTTTGCATTTCATATAAAGTTTCTCTTTGTGTTTCTTTCTGTTTTCCTTTTCGTATTCAATTTTTTTTCTTTCCTGTTACTTTGCCTAAAAGTTTGTCCACCTAAACTTGCCTACATTAACCAAGCCATTATGCAACCGTCTTTGTCTCTGCTATAACTTAAAGTTTTCTGGTAAATGTGAAATGAAATTGGCAACAACAAAAAACCAGCAACAACAAAAACAATAAAAAGATAAAAACAGCAGCAGCAGCTAAAAGGTTAACAATAAGACCGAAGCAATATTCATTCGTGGCAGTGTTGCGCTTGCTCTCGTGCACTCTCTCAGTGTCTCTCTCTCTCTCTTTCTCACTCGCTCTAACACTCTTTCTTAGGCAAAACTCTTGCAAAAAGTTATGCTGCTGCATTTTTTGTTTTTTGTTTTTTTTTTTTTGCACATTTCTTTCCTTTGTTTCTTTATTTTTTCTTTTCATGTTTGTTTTGTGGCTAATTTCGTTTTTTTTTTTGGCTTTTTTGTTATTTTTATATATATATATATATTTTGCTTTTATTTTATTTAGTTACTTTTTATTTGTTTTCCTTTTTCTTTGTTGTTGACTTTACTTTGGCAGCGCGCGCGAATTAGCCAAATAATAAATAAGTGCAAGACAACAGTGACAACAAAAACAACCCAAAAATTACTGTATCTATTGTCAACGTGCTAACACCTAAGCTCAGCTTACCTCACAGCACTACACCCAGCTATACCCATCCGTTTTCTCCCTCTTCGTCTCTATCTCTGTCTCTGTCTATCTAAATGCATAACTTCGTCTTGTTGGCAAACACTTTTCTAATACTTGCAACAAAATAGCAACAACCTTTTGTTGTAATAGATTGCCAGTCTGTTCTCATTGTTGTTGTTGTTGCTTTTTTTGTTTTTAGTTTTACTTTTGGTTATTGTCGCTACTGTTGTCGCCAATGTCATTATTTGTTGTAGCAATTGTTTTTGTTGCCACACACGCAAAGCTAAACTTTTCGTTGCTTACTTTTTGTTGTACTTAAACTTCGCCATAGACATGTTTTATTTTATTTGACTTTTTCTGTTTTTGCGAGTTTTATTTTTATCTTTACTTTTTTGTGAGCTTCATTGTTGACGTTGTTATTGTGCGATCACAAGTTCTCAACTATAACTATATTGATCTTATTATATTGTTATATTTGCAGCAATACGATTTTTTTGTTTCTGATTTTGTTTTTGAGCCCTGCACTTATTGTATTGAATTTCACATATAGTACGCCTAATGAGCAATTAGTAAAGCCAAATAGGCAATAACCTTTGCTCTGGGGTTTGGGTTGCGTTTAGCATAGCCTTAATTATTTCTACAACGTTATCAAGAATGTTCAAACAATAAACAAACTAACAAAAACTTGATAAAGAAATAAAACAATAGCACAAAAAAACGGCATGAATAAATATACATGCGCCATATGTAGCAGTGAAGACAAGCTTGGGTGTACCAGCTAAACGTGGTTTGTGTAAATTTTGTGCTGATTGTTGATGAACTGTTTCGGTTATGCTTTAAACTGTTTTTGATGCTCATTATTATTATGCTGAAATATTGAATGTGTGTCAGCATAGGGTTTACTGTACTATTTATACAGCCCGTCTGCACTTTGCCAACTTACTGAATTTGCTTTTGTTTATTTTTTGTAAGCCGTCCCAACGCCTGTTGTTTTTCATGACTGCTACCAAATATGCTTAGCTTTCATTTTAGCCAAGTAACTTTTGAATATTTCACGAGGGTTATTCGAAAAATTCGCTTTGTCGTAACCATCGAAGTGTTCCATATTATCGCCTAATGAAAGCTTATGGCAGCCTTCGCCGTAAGTCAAAACGGTTTACGCAATTACTGAGAGTATTGCATGTTACTTAAACTTTACGAGCAACCCAAGCTGTCAAGCCACTTCATTGTCGACTTCAATGACTTCCATAAGATGTTGAAAAGTTTTGTGCTTTGGTAAACGTATATGATGACATACATTTCAGTATACGCACAACGTCGGCTTACAAGGATACTTTTCGCACAGCGTAGATAAGTTTTGGTCCAGTCAAGTACATGTGGTTATGTGTGTTGTTATGCAACTTTATTATTATTATTATTATTTTTGCTATTTTGTTGTTCTTTTTGTTGTTGTTGTTATTGTTGCTGTAGCTTCAGATTGTCGAAATAAACGGGTCAACTTTCAAGTTTCCTGCTTTCGCTGCTCGTTTACCTTTAGTTGAGTTTTGCTTTCTTATTTTTGGTTTTCTTCTTTTTTTTTTGCCTTTCTTTACTCTGACCATTTCGACTTGAGTTTCCTTAGCTTTATGGCCGCAGAAGTTTTAATTCGATTTTCACAAACAAAAAATTTAAAAAAAAATCGGAAACCACTTATTTGAAAAGCCATGCAATAAATGACAGCGTACGCCATATGATCCAATCAAGAAAGCATACACAAAGAACAAAAAAAAAACTTTAAATATAGTTACGCAGTTTATTGAAAAGTCGTACTGAAACTTACTTAAAACTAAGCTCGACTTACTAAATTACTTATGCATAGTCCAGCCTAGGGAAAAATAAACAAAGCACAAAGTAGCCAAAGAGAGTACAAAGGAAACTTTCAATTTTTTTAATAGCTTTAAAAAAACGCCTTAGGTGAAATGAATTTTATTTGTCTTTTTCATATGGCTTTCAGCTTTATCAATAATCCCACATAAAATTTGAGGGCGTCAATCTAATTATAAAATATCTCAGGCAGCTAGCCAAAAGAACAAAACAAAAAGCCAAAAGCCACTTCAAAAAATCAGAGCACGTTACTTGATGCGTTAATATACTTATATATTTTTTCAATTAACTTTCAAGCCAATGCCAATTCGTCGTGCAGTTATGCCTTAAAAGCTCTGCAATATGGATATATAGCAATTGCAGCACATAAGTATGTAATGGTTCAGAGCCAAACTGTAGGTATGCCATAAGTATGACTTGGAATGCGTAAAAACCACTTGGATATTGCATAATTATGCATTAACCAGCATTCATTAGAAAAGCAAAAAATAAAAAATAAGAACAAAAACAAAAAAAAAAAAACTAAATAATAAACTGAGTCAGTACCAAAGAGTGCTTGGGCGAAAAGGCGACCGAGAAAGAGAGAGCGTACGCCATGTATGATAATGACATATGGCATAACATGAGTCCTTTGCAAATATTTCAGCTATTTGGTCAAGCCGCAAACGCAGCGACAATGAGGCGAAGAGACGAAGAGTTAGCAGCAGGGCAGTACATGGCAATGGTAATGACTGTGTATAGTGTAATTGTGGCAATAAAAGGTTTAATGAGACAACTCATTGAGTTAGAGTTAGAGTTAGCACAGCTGAGCCACCGGCAGGACGGGCAAAGCAACGGGAAGGCAGTCACAGACCACCCACCACGCAATAATATACCAAAAACTTTCGAAACCAAAATTTGTGGCTTTTCGTTACACAAACAACAAAATGCGTGGCGCACACAACACATCACCCTCCTCACACATACACGCACACACACACACATACAGCGTGTCGGCGTACGCTTGGCGGGTGGAGAGTGGAGGAAGGCAATTCATAATTGTGTCTAACCAAGCAATTCGTATAACAATTTATAAACCGAATAAACCGCAACTAAATTGAATGCCTTGGCCGCAAATATAAGCATAATAGCAAAAACTACAACAACAACAACAACAGCAAAAGCAGAAGCAATAACAAATATGACAAAACAACGACAACGCTCAAGGACAACAACACACAATAGCAATAGCAACAGGATCAGCACAATGTTAATGTTAATGTGGCTAATGATGATGATGACGATGATGATGATTTTAAAAATACTGCTAATGATAATGTTGATGATGATGATTATGATGAAGCTGACGCTGACGCTGACGATTATGAGTATGATTTTTGAGTTGTTATAATTTATGACTTTTTGACAAATGATTACTTAAGCAAATAATATAAATCAAAAATACAAAATGCTTGACGCAAAATACGTGCAACAAACATACAAAGCATAAAATTCAATAAATTAATCACGCGACAGCGACAACAACAGCAACAACAACAACAATAAAACCAACAACAACAATAACAGCCGCAATAGCAACAAAAGCAAACAGATTTCACGCGCGCCTTTTCGCTGTCGCTGTCCCTGTTTCAAGCGCCCCAGGCGCTTGTTTTTTCTTCTTCTTTTTTATTTATTTTTTCGCTTTGCTTCTACCTCTTCTTCTTCGGCTTCTTCTACTACTTTTATTAGACAAGTTACGTGGGGCACACTAAAAGCTTTTAGCCTTGAGCTGTCGCTGAGATTTATTTTTCTCCTTTTCTTATGCGACACTTTGTTTTATTTTATTAAGTTGTTTTTTTTTTTTCCTCTTTTTACTTTTGTTTAGCTTTTTTTCTTTTATTTATATGTACAGTATTTGTAGCCCTAAAGCATTTCGTGCCGTAGACTTTTGCGGTGACACCAGCAACATATGTGCTAGCTAAAAAGCAAAGAGTTGTAGGGGTATCGCAAATTAATTTAATAAAGCGTAAATAAAATAATTACCAGAGATAAGCCAAATAAGAAAAATCCAAGTGTAACCAACAATTGTTTGCCAAACCTAATCTAAATGCATACGGGTTTACCTTTTTACATGCAATAAGAGATACTTTGAACCCAAAGTGCAAATTAGAAACAAATACTTAGTTACGACACGCCACAGCTATGGGAAACAACTATCATCTTTGTATATAGCAAATTATTTATTTCTAGGAAAACGAAGAGAATACTGTAACAAGTGCAATGGCTAAACTAGAAGCTAAATTGCTAACTGCTTTTTGCGAAAAAGCAGTAAAACGTATCTTAAGCAGGTTACCTCAACTTAAATGTGTTAGAAAATTCACTACCGTTAAGCGCTTTTTTTTTGTAACTTATATATGGTTTGGAAAACTATAAGAGTACCCCACGTTTTGCATGTCCTTTCATGTAAAGCAAACTAAGCCAATGCCAAGGCTTTATATTTCCCATCGTTATCAGCAGCAACCATAACAACAACAACAATTAGCAACAGCTTAAATACCGCTACACCAATGAGAATCGGACAATGGCAATAATAACAAAAAATTACAATAATAACGGCAACAACAACAACAATAATAACAATAAAATATTTACACAAATACCCATCGTGTTCGAACAGCTGTTGTAGGCCAATATATAAAATGATTTGAATTAGTTTTGAATTGGCTACGGTATGGCTTCAGGCTGAGGGTGAAGTTTCATGTTAGCTTTGGCTTTGGGTTGTGAGTTCGGGTTTGTGTTTTGGTTTGCATTTGGCGTCAGGTTGACTGTTTGAGTTTCAGATACATTGTTGTGACAAGCTGTAATTGTATACTGAATTTGTCAACGACACGCACTTCGGCCTTCATAATACTGCCCTCACACCCGCGTACACTTAACACGCCGACGCCTCGACGTTATATTGCTAATATGTCTCAAAGGCAGCTGGTCGACATAAGCGTAGCAAGCCAGACACAGCACAAATAATTTAAGTGTATATTATGTAGAAGCCGCGAGAACATCCCAAGAGCAAAGTAAAATCGAGAAGAAGGAAAGTTGATGAGAGAGGGAGGGTCGAAGAGAACGAGGCTAAGAGTGAGATTGAATGATAGTGAGAGCGCGTGAATTAGTTGCTTATGCAGCAGAGCGAGAACGCACGTCTGCGCCTCGAATCACTGAAGTCAAACAAATTGATGTGTTCTTATCAATTTCCGTGCCATTTGGCATTTAGGCAACTGTCAGCAGATTTTTTTTTTTTCTTATGTTTTTTTCTCACTCGATTTCGAGTTCAAATTTGGCTGGCAACGACGTGATTGGTTTGGTTTTTTTCATTTTCGTTTGCTACGTGTTTTTATTTTGATTTTCTTTTCTTGCTTTCTTTTTTTTCGGCTTTTCTATTTTGTGACAGCATTTTCGAAACCGAGACTAATTGTTTTGACGATTTTATTAGTTACGCCATTGTGGAGGTTGGCGTGTTAAGCTTATCTGAAATGGGTCGTGCTGAAATCAGTAACAAAATTAAATTTGACACTAACAACTGACAGCAACATAAAATGCTGCCTGGCAGACGTTTAACAATGACTTTTTTATTTCTACAATATCATTTGTTGTGATTTTATATTTTTTTTTTTACGCATAACGTTATTGAAGCATATCCTTAAGTGGTACTTATCAATAATGCAAAAAGAAATTAAAAAATGAAAACATTATATGTTTCCATTTTGCTTCACAAATGTTTCCTTAACTTTAATTAAAAAAGCCTCGAATTTTTCAATTTCATGCCTTATTTGCTTGTCATCATTTTATATTGAGGTCCCTAACATATGCGTGGGCATTGCTTAGCTTAGCAACATACTTCAAATATTTGGCATCGCTTTAAATATTATTTAGAGCAGAAACATTTTAAAAATGCCAGCCATTTGCCTTATGTAATCCATGAAATTTAATAAAGTATGAACAAGAAAAAAGAATCAAACCTAGATTTCGCTCAAGTAGCACAAAAATTGCTTACATAACGGATTACCAAACTGAGAGTGTTGCTTAACAGCAAAAATCTTTTTTATTTTATAAGATATAAAAATTTGATTATTTCTACAAAATAATTTTGATAAGCAAAACTTAAGAATTGTCAACTTTTTTAAGCGTGCACTTAAACAAAAATTTGCGGCAAGAAAATGGCAACGGAATAAAGAAAAAATCACGCATACGCCATATGTGCTCACAAGCAAAAAATTGGTAACGTTAAATTGCTCACATACAAAACAAAAAAAATAAACTACACAATCGCAGATAAAGCCAAAAAAAAAATATATATATATTAGTTAAAGAAATACAGGGACAATGGAGCGTGTACGAGCAAGAAAAATATAAAAAGCTGACTTATATAAATTGCACAGCGAAAACAAAAGTTTAAAATCAAATTTACAGCAAATATAAGTAAAAAACCGGGAAAACGCAAAGCAGAAAAAGATGAAAAGTAAGAGAAAACGTTGCTAAAAACAAATGGGAATAAGATTTTCAGTTTGCAAAAATGTTTTGGCAACAAGCTCTTTGCATTTTACATATAGCACAAAAAAAAAAAAACAAACAAAAAAACAAAAAAGGAAAAAACCAATAAAAGCGACAGGCAGACACAACGTTGAGACTAAACGCTTTGAGTTCAATGCAACTCGCCAATCCAAGCCAAAATCAAAAACCTACAAAAACAGAACCGAAAAACCAAAAACAAAAAAGCACGGAAAGGCAGCACTAAAAGTAAGTTGAAATCGAAATGCTTGGCAACTTTTGTTCGTAAACGTACGTATATCCAAAGAAATTGTGTCATATATTATGTCAGGAAATGTTAGATAAGCAGCTCAACTTAGATCAGTTAACTTAGTTACAGTTGAGTACCTAAGGACGGTGTAAGCGTCTTAACCCGCCAATGGCAGCTGCCGCCGTTTTACGTACCTATGCTTGCTGCCGGTCACTGCCAGTTAAGTCAAAACAAAAGTAAAATGCGAAAAGCGAAAACAAAAGAGCCCAGACTAGCGAGCAATTACACAATTTAACAACGCAAGCAACTCAGCAGCTCGCACAGAAACGACTTGGAATTGCTTTCTTGTCGGTCGCGATTACACGAACTTAGACGTCGTGTAGGTCGACAATAGCAGCAAGCCAACAGAAGAAGAAAGCACAAGAAGATTGCATTTAGTTGAGTGCCGGGTTGAACCTATCCAAGCCAAGAAATCAAATCAAATGAAATCAAAATTTCAAATCAGCAGACAAACTGACACAGAACAATGTATAAGAAATTGTAACGAAAGGCAACTTAAGCCGTTTTTTATAGGCATAAATTGGAAACTGCTGTTTTTTCATATAAATATATACACATATATATATATGTGTGTGAGCTTAGAGCTCTACATTGAAATTATCTACCATGTAAAATATGCGCGATAGCATACGACAATTTGTGATATTTATGAGGTTGCGCTTACGAATATTTGCTAAGTATTTTAATTTTGTCGGTTGCACATAACACTTTGTATGCCGAGTTTCGACACAGATGCAACATATTCAATCGTTTAAGTTGTCAAATGAAACTCACGCAGCTAAAAATACGCTAAGCAACTGTGCTTAATGTCATTAGAGTTGGCACATCTAGCCCAAAAGTAGGCAATATTATTTTAAAAAACACATCAAAATTTTTAATAAAGCTATTTTTCAAAATGCCACAAAGCATAATTTCTGTCGCATAATTTATGCATTTCTGCAATGTTTTAAGCCATAAAACAAAAAAACGAACAGAAAAACAAAACAACGAACAAAAAAACAAAAAACGAACCAAAACCGAATAAAAAAGTAGCAAAAACGTGAAGAAAATGAAATAAAATAAAAAGGAAATGCTTGCGTTAAGTGTTATATCATGTATACTTGTGTCCTGCCACAAAGTCGAGGTGCGTGTATAGGCTCGTGTTCAACGTCATTTATCTTATTTGGCTTTTTAATGATTTATGCAAGTATAAATTTTCACTCACCCACTTAGACACATTTATGCGCACACAAATGGCTGCTGCCACAGTCTCGATACGTTAAATTCAATATTAACACAATTACGAAAATCGAAGTGGCAAAATTATTTCTGCAATAACTTAACTTGCCTGTTATCGTCGTGGTACGGTTTGGTTGCGCAAACAGACCCTGCACCCTGCACACAGCACCCAGTACGGTGCGTTGGTTGGATGGAATTGGGTTGCGTTGCGTGCCGTTGGGTTGTATCGTATGCGTAGACATGGACGTGGGCGTCGTCAGCGTTGTTGGCGTCATTTTGTGTTGGCATCGTTGTGTGGCAGGCGGGTGGACAGGCAGCATAGCATAGTATAGCAGCGCACAATCGCAACGTTGTCAGTTAGCATAAAACGTAAATGAATAAATACAACAAAATTAATTATCGCTCACAATAAGCAGTGTTAATTTACAGTAGCACAAGCACCAACAGCAAAACAAAAATAAACCAAAATTAAATGAAATGAAATAAAATGAATCGAAATGAAACGTAACGAACTGCGACATGAAAAGCTGACTTACTGCTTTCGCACCGCAGCATAGCGTAGCGCAACGCAGCATATCCTTCTTTACTGTTCTCATTTCAGTTATTTTTTTTTCTTTTTTTTTTTTCAATTCGTTTAGGGTACAACTGTAGACAACAAGCACAGCTATAGCAGCACAACAACAACAACAACAGTCTACATTTCATAAAATTTCAATTATTTACGTAGGTGTATTAATTAAATTGCTTTGCACAGCAAATACTATGCGACAGCAACAACAATGACAACAAACGAATTCAAGGCAACTAAAGGAGAAAGAGAGAGATGTTTTTCATCAAAGCAACAAAACAGAATAAACCAAATAAAGCATATGCAGCGTAGCGTAACCGGTAATTTAGTTCTGGCATTTACGTAAATTGTTTGCTCTCTTTTCTAAAGAAAAAATTATGCTGAAGCGCTTGAACACAGAAATAACTTAGCAAAAATGCATAAAACTATTTTGCATAGCATCATTACATTTACGTCGGATTCAAACAACAACTAAAACACACGGTCACACAACAATTGCTGCTGCAATGTCAAGCAAGTGGAAGAATTTATGGTATATATGTATTAAATGCCTTTAGTTTTTTTCTGAAATACCAGTCAACAATTCAAAGAGCAGAAAAGTGTCAAATTAGTATACACAAAGCCAACTAAACCCAATAAAAATCAACTAATTGCCAAAGCATAACTCGAATGTGTCTGAGCTGGAGCATTTGCTTGTGCACACAATGCCAATGACCAAGACACAGCATGGCATGAAAACTCGGCATGAAAAACCTAAAAAAAAAAAAAAGAGGAAAAGGAAAAGGGAAAAAGTGAAAAAGAGCTGTCAATAAAATAAATGAACACCATTTGCTGCCCGAAATGATGAACACTTGAAAGTGTTTGCAAGCGTGTGACTAACAAAACAGAAGCGAGAAAATAGACAAGTGTAAAAAAAAGTCAGAAAAAAAAAACAAAAATAAGACAGTAAAATAGTAAAGCAAAAAACTAACAAACACACACAAACCAGAAAAACAAAACAAAAAAAATGAAGCGTGAAGCACAGTTGTGGCGTGTAGAAAATGCGAAGCCAACAACAACATATAATATCAACTATAAAATGTTAACGCACAAAAGGCCAATGGAATGCGAAAAAAGCCAATGAAGCTGAGCAGTACCTAGTGAAAAAAAAAGAACGAAAAAAAAAATAATCGCATGGCAGGAAGGAAACGAGCAAACAAGGCGAACATTTGTGCAAATAACATTTGCTTGAATAATTTTATGAGACGAAATGTGTGTTATAAGAAAACACAAAAACTTAAAGACGAAAAAATATCTACAACAACAACAGCAGCAGCAGAAGTAAATAACCACCTACAGAAACAACATCAACAACAACAACAATGCAGCGACCTTATCAAATCAGTAAAGATTGTCCAAGTATTTATACGCATAGCATGCGGCATTGATAGAACAGCGTACACTCTACACTGTTACACTGTGCATAAGCAGAAATTCAACATCGAGTAGCAGACAGGCCTCGCATATTAACTTGAAGTTTATTACTTTAAGTTTTTATGACATACTCTACACATATTTTGTCATTGGCGTTCAGTGTTCGGAGTGTAAGTTAATATAAACTTAAAAATTGCTTAAGCAAAGTCATTTGTAGACCACAACCTAGAGTGACAGTGACAGTGACAGTAACCACAAGAAATAGGCACACCAGACTGTCTTAAATAAATGGCAGCCCAATATTCAGTATAAGCAAACTTTTCTCGCATAAATGATTCCTCAAGTTGTCATTTAAAATTTTCTCAAATACGCCTGCACTGTGGACAGACATTATACTTATGAATACCCGTCGCAGTTAATTTGCAGTGTTTACCAGTTGTCGTCAAACTGTAAAAATTAATTGACCATGTATATACGTGTATGTATAAATATATGTATATATATTATTTATTTGCTTAAATTCGTCACAAAAATTTCGCACAGTTTACTGCGGCCAGAGTGAATTGCTGGCGTTCGGTTTGACGGCGTTTATGCAGCTTATGCGCTACATAAAACAAATAAACAAACAAACAAAGAAACAAACACATGAATACTCGAACACACACACACACACAAAACATGCTTACACATACAGTTACGTGTGTGAAAGTAAGCATCCGTGAGTGTATCTGCGAGTGTTTAAATAAACGACAGCACTTCAAATAAATTGCAACAAATCAAGTTAAATAAATTGCGCGAATATACGAAGCAACAACAACAAGATCAGCCACAGCAGCAGCAGTGACAGCAATGTGTGCATGCGTGCGCTGAAGTGTGTGTTTGTGTGTGTGTGTGTGTGTGTGTAAGCAACGTTGAAAATGTGAAAAATGTTGCTAAAGAAAAATGCGCTTATTTGTGCAGCAAATATTAGAAAATGCTTTGATAAATGCCAAGAGCCAAGTTGCTATCTGCTGCTGCTAGTTCTCCTGCTTACTTTTTGATACGCCTGCCTGCGGCCCAACATGCATTTACAATTGACACACACTCCCTTACTCACACGCACACACACTTAATGGGCACACCCACTTGCGGTTCATTTAATTTTGTATTTATATTTTCTCTTTTGTGTGTTCGTATGTATATTGTATTGTGCCAATGCTGAGCCACCCACTTGTTGTACGCATTAAATTAAATTGTTGCCGCAACCCGCAACAATCAATTACAATAATTCAACAAACTTCTGCAGAGTTGTTGGCTTTTTGCCTTTTTCACACTTTATTTCCATCATTACCATTCAGAACTATTCGAATGGCTTCTGTATGCCATCACATTAAATTGTAAGCAAATAATTTGTTAAGCAATGCCAGAGCATAACAATCTTCCATGTCATTTAGTTGAGCACATTGTCACATCTGCTAGTCACGCTACGTTTCTGCTGCTCATGGAAGCAGACCACAACCGCACAAGGCAACGCTTCATGCCTCATGCCGCCCATCAACACCTGAAAGTTAGATAACAAAAACTCGTATTTGGCAGTTATATTCTTTTGCACTCTCTTTTGACATTTGCTTTCAGCTTTTTTTTTTGTTTTTTATCACTAGATATCGTCCTTGCCAACTGCCATCTGATAACTTTAACGCCATGGATTTATTATTATTAAACAACTATTTGCAAACAAATGGAAAATTTGTATAATATAAAGACCGTTTTCTCGAACTTAATTACATGACTAACAGACACACAACGATTCGTAACGCACCTTGACTCGAGTCATTTTACTATTTCAGCCAAAATGACGATAATTACAAAAGTAATTCGATTATTCAATAGAGTCGTATAAATACGAAGTTTAAAGAGATTATTCGCCTCAAAGGATGTAAAGTGTGAGTTCAGATTAAAAATTTCATAATTATGTTGCATACTTGCGGGCACTTGACACAATAATTGTGCTTCAAATATTTATTATTTTTTTTTTAATTTTTTCCTAACTTGTTCAAGGCAATTGCTTAAGTTAAGCATATGCGTTTTGGTCGCACGCTTCACAGCTCGTGGCATAATTGCATAAGTTAAATGGTGACATCCGGTGGTTGAGTGACAGCGCAGCAGTAATGACACTGCCGGCACGCATAAAGCGGTTAACGTGCATAAAATCGTGCGAAAACCAAACACTTGCATAAAAAAAAAACAACAACGAACTTTAAAAATAAAAAAATAAAAACTCAAGGATAACAAAAAGGAACATGATTTTATTTTTCCTACGGCTCAGCAAAAATGAAACAAGAAGCAAACCAACGACAAAAACAAAGAAGTTTTCTTTTTATTATTATTATTTTACTCCCGTTTTTTATTTTATATTATAATTTTTAGTTGGTTTTCTCTTTTTGCATTATTTTTGTTATAATAACAGTTTCCAGCTGGCAAGTTGTCTACCTTAGCATGCAGCTTGTCCGCAGGCTCTAGGCGCGCCCACACACAGGATACGCTGTTCACAGGAGCGCATGCATGCTGCAAATGAAAATAACAACGAAACTAAAATAAAATGAAATCAAAAAGAAAAACACAAAGAAAAAAAAAAACGAATAACTAGAATAAGCGCATACAAAAACCAAAACAGGCAGGAAACGCCTGTTCTACAACTTCCTGTCGCCGGCACATGGCAAACGCCAAACACAGCTCACAGCCTACGGAATGGTGTTGCCGATGCCGCCGCGTGTCTGCCAGCCTGCCCAACCTGCCACACTACTGCCCTACCACTCACTATGCTTGGCTTGTGTGATCGCGGTTTTTACTTGCTTTGCATGCATAAACATACTAATATAATAGTGTGTATGTGTGTATGTACGTATATTGTACCTCTACCTGAGTTTACACTTAAACATAAAAGTGCTGAAATGCGCCCGAAAGCATGCAACGCCAAAGTTGTGCAAAGATAACGCGCAAAAACAGAAAATTACTGCAAAAACTCAACACAAAAATCCCAAAAACAGCAACAAAAATATTATAAATAATAATAATAAAATGAAATAAAAATCTAAAATGAAAATAAGAAAAACGAGAAGCAAAACGAAACGAAACGCAACGAAAGAAACAAGAATACACAAATCGGCAGCTAGAAGAAACGAACCTATCTGCTGCTTGCCGAAATATGCGCAGCACCGCAACGAAATATGAAAGCCAACGGAAACGTATGCGTTGTGCGCCCTTAGTTATGCTCTACAAGATTGTTTAAAGTTTTATTGCTTGTTTGCAAAGCAAAACTTTGAACGTCGTCTTCGTCGAAGTTACGCCGCCGCATTCACCGCCGCCAGACATAGTGAAAAGTGGCGCAGTCTGTTTTCCTTTTCTGCTTTTCTGCATTTTTGGTTTTATTTCTTTTTTTTTTTTTTTCTTTTGTTTTTTAAAGATTACTTTTTTGCGCATGTTTTTGTTTTCTGTTGGCAGCTACTGCTCTTTGTGTGTTATGTGTGAAGTTTTTCTTATAAGCATGTTATATATATATATATATTTTTTTTTTTTATGTTTTATTTTGTTGAATGTTTTGCTTTACTGCATCCACAAAATACTTTTTTTTCTTGATCCTACTCACACACACACATACACATATGTGCATAGCAGTCTTTGCCACTAACGCCGGAAATTGTTGGCTGCTGCTGCGTTTAGCTCAACAACATCTTGTTGCCACACGTCTACTTTGCTGCTCTACGCCGACTATCAGCTACCATCCACCAACCGATATCCACCTACCAGCAACCAGCAATCAGCAACTGGCGACTGCCAACTGGCAACTGGAGATGTGTAACGGGTAACGGGTAACTGGTAGCGCAGCCAGCTGCCAAATGCAGTTTGTGTGCGTCACAAGCTTGCCGCAAAGTTTCTCTACGCAGGCAGCCATTGCACAGTTTGAAGTCTGTCTCACGTAATTTAAACAAACAGCTAAATGCACTAAGTTGACTTAATATTTGTATTAGCCAATTTGAAGTCACAACAGCAGCAACAACAGCAGCAGCCGCAACAGCATGACTGCGTAGCATATGCTCCTGTTTTTTCCCCCGCTTTGTTTTTTTGTTTTTTGATTTTGTTTTCCTTTATGGCAAAGCGCGTTGTTTTTATTGCATGAATATGATGTGGCTCTTGTCCGTAGCCATGTCCATTTCACACAGCCACGTCCACTTCCACGTGTCGCCCTTACTCTCTCGGCCAAAAGGCGACGACTCAGCATACAGCAATTACTGGCGTCTGGCTGTGTGAATGAATGAATGAGTAAATAAGTAACTGACTGACTAACTGACTGAGTAAATGGGTAACAGCAATGACTGACTAACTGAACTCTCGGCTCTAATGCGAGACTGACTGAGCAAGCGAATGAGTGAGTGAGTGAATGTGTGTGCGAGCGTGTTGGTGTGTAAAGGAATGACACATAAAACATTGAAATCTTGTTGTCGACTGCAAACTGTTTATATGTGTTTTGTGTGTGTGTGTGAATGTGTGCCTAACGTGTCTCGGTCGCTGCCTCTGTGTCAGTCAGCCTGTTTTGCAAAAGGGAACGTGTCATCATAATATATGCTTTTTGACACACATGTGTAGTAGCGCCGCCATCGTCGACAGCAACAATGTTAATGACAACAACAACAATAACAAGAACAACTTTAGTTGGGGAGGACAGAAAGCAGCGTGTTAGGCATAATCAAAACAAGTGCGCAGACAAAATACTGTGGTGCCATTAAAGACATTGCTACAAAAACTAACTCATCGCCTGCTTTATTATCCCTTTTTCATTAGAAGCAAAGCAAAACACAAATTACCAATAGCACTAGCTATAACAACAACAACAACGGCAACAACAACAGCATCAACGACGACAACAGCAATAACAAAAATAACAAATCTTTTGCAGACTCGACGCTATACAAAATGTATGCACATCGGCATGACTTGAGCAGGGTGGTGCGAAAATGTTTCACATAAAATTGAAATTCTGTTTTATTTTCGTTTAGTCTTATCGTATGCATATGAACTACTAAGTTTTTTTTTTTCATGGAGTAAGTTTGTTCATTGAGTAAGTTTTACACAAAAAACCAAACCATGCCATGTTTGATTGACTTGATTTTTCGAATAAACGATGTTTATCAAGAATGTATACAGTCTGAGGGTGTTATCACCAGAACTTGGCGCTTAAATCTGCAACTATGATTGTTTAGTAAATTTGATTGGCTCTTATTGCCCAGTGATATGATTTTTTTTTTTTTTTTTTTTGTTTATTCAGGTCAATTATTTTTGTTATATGGTAAAATCTTTTTCATAGTTAAAATGCAACATTTTTTTTTTTTTTTTTTTTTTATTTCCCAATTGTTATTGTATTTTCTATCTACATAAGTATGGTAGACAATATATACATGTTTCTGTGTAGCGGGATGATAATATGTAACTTAACATAAGTAAGACATTGAATAACATTGAATAACAATTTCTAAGACTTTACTTAACATTTACTAACATTTTATAACGTTAATGACATCAACATTATTATTATTAATACTTTTAATTATAACTATTTTAATTATTTGTTGCAGCCGCGGTTTACACAAGGTCCACAGGCCTTGTTCTTTTTAGTCTTCTAATTTGTGTTAGTTCGACAATCGGAAGGTTGTTGATGTCTTTGTTTGTGTGAGACGCTAACTTTGTTTGGTGGTTTCTGCTTATATTACCCACTTCGTCATTCACTGTTGGAACTCCAGTTTCACGATGGATGTCGTCGTTTCTGATGTACCATTCTGCGTTGGTGAGTGTTCGTAGGATTTGGGACTGCTGTCTTTGAATGAGATCTTTGTTTGAACGTTTTGCAGTGCCCCATAATTGTATACCGTACGTCCAAATTGGCTTTATAATTGTCTTGTAAATAAGTAATTTGTTGTCTGTGGAGAGTGCGGAGTTTTTTGAGAGAAGCCAATAAAGTTGTCTAAATTTTAATTTGACTTGGTCTCTTTTCTTTTGGATGTGAAGTTTCCAAGTTAGTTTGTTGTCAATGTGCATTCCTAAGTATTTTGCTACCTTTTCGATGGGGATGACTGTTTGGTTTATATGTAGTGATTGTGGATGATATTTCGTTCTTGTTGTGTAGATAACTTGGACTGTTTTTTGTTCGTTGATCTTGATTTTCCATTTATCGAACCATGCGGACATTATGTCTATTAAGGACTGCATTTCTATTGTCGCTGTTGTCAAGTTTTT
>JBAMBQ010002907.1:0-41612 GCA_037044495.1 Stegana nigrithorax
TGATTGCTTTGGCTTAGTTAATGTTTGTATTCCGCATAATTTTTTTTTATGAATGTCTATTATATGATTACTATATAAATTAATGTGTGTAGTTATGATAACTACATGTCAACTAAGAAAAACCGAAAAAAAATAAATGTCTGCAAATAAATGTACAAATAAATCTAGCAAACGTTTAGGCGCACACGTTTTGCGCTTAAGTGTGGCCATTGTCGTCAAACAACTTTGGCAACATTGTGCACGAATGTGTAGTCACAATTGCAGTTTGCGCTCGCATTACGCTCACAACGCTGTGAACGCATCTTGTAGGCCCATTGGCTGAATTTAACATTTGTTAGTCGTTGCCGCTGCTGCTGCTGCTTCTGCTGCCGTTGCCGCTGCTATTGCCGTTGCCGTTGCCGCTGCCGCTGCTGTTGCCGTTTGCTGTTGCTGTTAGCGCCGCGTTAGCCAAAAACTTGGCAAGTTTATCAATTCACATTCAGTTGATTTTCGTCTACACGCGCTGCAGCTACACGCCAGGTCTTGTTTACGCACGCGCAGAGTCTTACGTAGAAGTGAAAAGACGCATTGATAAGCATATCGTTAGCTTCTTGGCTCACTTTGTTTGCGGTTTCTTTGCAATCGCACAAACAACATAATTCTAAAGAAAAAAGAGTGACAATCGTTTGTTTAAAGCGGCCGCAGAAACAATTTTCAGTGTATCGTTTTGACATAAAACGTATTTTCAGACGTTACTTGTTAAGCGTCAGCCCATGTGCTTTGCGTTTTGCATGTGTCACGCGTGAGAAATGTCTTTAATTATGTTAATATTGCAATAAGTATTAAATAATAATAATAATAACAAAAAAAAAAAAAAAACAAATTAAATAATGAGTGTATATGGTTTGGTGAAAGTGTGTTAACGGCTTGACTAAAGCGTTTAAAATAAAAATAAGCGAAAAAATATATTAATAAATAAATCGCAACATTGCATTGTGCGGTTGCGCAAAAGGCAAACAAAAATCAAGTTATAAAGAAAAAAAATTAAGCTGCGGTTATTGCGCGTGCGTTGCATTTCCGTTGCATTGAAAACACATACAAAATAAAAAACAAAAAAAAAAAATAAAACGAACACCAAAAATAACTGCACACATAGACGCTTGCATTGGTGCCAACCGATTTTACACGTAAAAGGTTTGTTTATGCCAAAAATTGTGTTTATTTCGACATAAACAAAAAATTTTGCGCAAGTTTTTTGCTTAAGTCTTTTGATATTATAATTGGTTATCATTACAAGTGGTCAGATTTTGCTCGTAGCTGTCAGCACATGTGCTGTGTAATTTTCTGTGTGTGTGCATGTGCTAGAAAAATCTAGTTTGTTGTTTTTTTTTTTTTTCTTATTTCTTACCGAAATATTGCCAAATTGTATTTAATTAAATTGGCAAAAAAAAAAAAAGAAAAAACTGTATGTAAGCAACATTTTTAGCAAGTCTGCCATGCGCTGCGCTTTATGCTACACTGCGCAGGCAGGCATTAAAAAAATTATTATAATTAAGCGTCAACGAAATTGCTGCCGCAATTGTGGCAGCTACAACGCAAGGCCGTTGACAATGCAACCTGTTGCCGCTGTAAAAGGGCAGCTTGTTAAAAAATGACAAAAAAAAAAAAGAAAAGAAAAACAAGAATACGAAAGACTTAAGCGACGAACATTTTGTTGCATTACGTGCTGTTAAATTCATTTACTGCATTGTACTTGAAATGTTTATGGTCAGCCCTTTATGTTTTTGTTTCACATTAAATTTTAAAAATATGACATCTAAGTAAATTACCACAAATTACAAAAGAAAAACAAAAAAAAAAAAAAGAAAAGAAAAAAAAAGCCAAAAAACCTTTTTTAAATGCTTCAAATACATGCAAACGTGGTCAAGGTCGCTTAGCTGATTTTTCTTCGCACAACTCGTCTTTTTTTTATTTTTTTTTTTTTATTTTTTTGTTTTTACCGTCGTTTAGTGCTTGTAAGCAAGTTATAAGTTATTATATTTTCAAAATAAGTGCAAAGCAGACAAAAGCTTAGACAAAAGTTAAAATATGTAAAATGCGCCCACAAAAATAAAAAGAAATAAAAACACACAAAAAAAAAAAAATAAAAAGCAGCGACAAGCAGCAACATGTCGTAAAAGCTAAAAAATAAATTAAAATCTTTCAAAGCGTTGCAGCAGTTGCGTGTGCGGTAAAAAAAAAAACAAATGTTATAAACAAAAACATATTGTTTACATATTTTTTTTTTATTTTTTAATTTTTTTTTTTTGCAACTTTTGCTGATTTTAATTGTGTCATGCGCAGATAAACTTTTCTTGGTACTTGTCATAATTTAGCAGCAAAAAAAAAAGTAAAAAAACCCAAAACGTTTTTTTTTTTTATGATGTTTGCAAGGATGAGCACTTTTTTGTTTGCTTATGGGATTGTCTGCACATTATGTTGTTTTTTTTAATATATTATGTAATTAGTAGACATGATAAATTGTTTAGACTTTTATGGCACACAAAATTATTGACAGTACATTGGGGTTTTTTTTTTTTTTCTGTGGCTTCCTTTGGCTTTTTTTTTATTTATTTGTTAACCATGTATGTAAATACACGCGCGACTAATTTTATTGGCATTGCCTAGCGCAGTCGAGCAAATCTTAAACGCTAAATCTTGCCATAAAATTGTTTTAAACGTTTTGCCACTTGCTCGTAGGCATAATCTCAGTGTTGAAGTTTGAGGCTACAAAAGAAATTATTTTTAACTGTATGCCTATGGCCAGCGTGGAGCAGAGGCAATTTTGCTACTTTAAAGTAGCATAGAAAAGCGTATAACCGCGTTATAGCGCAAATTAACATCGAATTAACATTTTTTTTGTTTTTTTTTTATGATGTTCGCTTATTGCACGTAATTCACATTTCATATGTTAATGCGCAAGAATATTTTATTTTCGGTAAATTAAAGCAAAGCGCTTTCAAGCCTCTAACTGAGCGTTTTGTTCTAGAGCCGCAACGTCAGTGCAAAGGTCGTCCAGCACGTGTCAGCGTTTAGCTCAGCGTAGCCGCCAAGTGCAATCACAATCCAATCCGAATCAGTGGCGATTGGTTACAGAGCCTTCTCAGTATGCGGCTACATCGAGCTGATCACACTTCAACACTTCTTCAGCATTCAGCATTTCTATTTCTTTGTTTGCTAAGCAGCGTTCAGTTAATTTGCATAATTATGGCATTTTCTGCGTTGGCAACAAGCAGATGCGCCAAATGATTTAAGCTTTGTTTGCTTAGCTACACGATTTGTCATGTTTGTCTTGACGAAGAAGAAGCAGGCCACGCCATAAGAGGCTATTGAATGGCAGCAGTCCAAATTATCAATGAAATGCGAAATCTTGCCCTTGCGGCAGCTTTTTTACGCATATCAATTGTGGGTATTTACATTTTTCAGCCAGTTGCAGGCCAAGTTCCATGTTTTGGCCGGCACACGCTTGCGCTACTTAAAATAGTTGATAAGTTGGAGATGAGCTTAGGCAAATGCAGAAGACCTCTTACTTTGTACATTGCTGAGGACTGTGCTGCTGCGAGTAATGAGGTAACATATTACATAGAAAATTATTAGAAATGCTAACTTAAACGATATTGCCACTTGATTTGGTTCGGATTCTAGAGACTTCGAATTTGGAACAGCAATTATTTGCAATGCCAATGCATTTTCGCTCGAGTCATATTAGTTTGAGTTTACTTTGTTGTAAAAAACCAAAAAAAAAAAAAAAACATTGCGTTTCTGGTTTATACCTTAACAATGAACAAGTCAGCTGCGTTAACTGAAATGGCAGCAACATGAAATTTTTAGTTGCTTTAAAAAAATGTAAACTTGATTAAAAACAACTCACAAAGTTTGTTTTTATTTTAAGAATGCTACAGTGGAAAATTTCGCTTGGCATAAGGCAATAAAAAATTGTGAGAACTTCGATTGCTGTCTAGTAATTGCAGTGATTGGTACAGCACACTTGTATAAACTTCGAGTTGGATTGGGAACAATGACACGTCTTAAAGCTATATTGTGACTGTGCCAGACCCATTGATGTCAACATCGATGCAGACGTCTGAGTAATGCAATATGACACAGCCTAAAATGCTTTTTAACATTAAAACAGAAAGAAAAACAAAAACATAATCGAAATGAAACATGAAAAAGGTAAAAAACTATGTTTAACATAAAATGCTTTTCGTGTTTGATTTTTCAACTATGCAAACGAAAGACTGAAGCGACAAACTTGCTAATCACATGTTGTTACACAGCCTCGACTGCACACACAAAACATTCAACAAAATCACAAGCTTCAAATTTATGCCGCACCAAAAATGGCACATTTCCAATACAAAATAACTAATGCAACTTAGTTTTCGCATTTTTTAGCAGCGACTTTGCATATTAACACATTAGGAAAGTGTTTTTTTTTTTTTGTTTTTTTTTGTTTTGTGTCTTTTTGTGTTTTTTAGAGTACGCAACTATTATGTTTTTTTTTTTCTTATTTTGCCATTTTTTTTTGGATTTGCTTTTAGGTTTTGCTATGGCTATGATGTAAAACAAAGACAGCTGTGCGGCTGCAAAGTTAAACATTTGCAAACGAAGAGAGCGCAGCGTAGCATAAGAGTAAAAACCAATATTAATAAAATATAACAAAATAAAAAAATAAAAAAAAAAAAACAAAAATAATAAAATAAAAATAAAACAATAAACAACAAACATAAAACTAAATCAGCAAACAGCAACAATAACAACAACAAGTAAGCCATAAATAACGGTTCATACTAAATGTTGGTTACATTTTTTTTTTGCGCTTGCGTTCATTTGTTGAAAAGTAAAAATTGTTTTTACGCGTTTTTTTTTTCATTTATTTTTTTTTTTTTTAATTTACTCTGTAGCAAATAATGCAGACGCATTGAAACGTTTAAAAGCGGCTGAGTGTAACGTCAACGCAGAAACAAAAAAAAAAAAAAAGAGGAAAAGAAAAGAAAAGAAATGAATTGAAATTAATAAACAAGCATAAATAAATAAAGCAAGGCTCTGTTTGCTCAATATACCATATATTTTCTGAGCTATACTAAGACCAAGCGAGCGTAAACGTTGGCGGCTGTAAAAAAAAATACAAACACACAAATACAATTTTTAGCGACTTTTGTTTTGCTTTTTGCCTCTTTTTGTTTTTTTGTTGTTTTTTTTTAAATTTTTTTTGTTTATTTTATTTTTTGCATATGTACATAAGTCGTTTTATGTGCTTTCTGGCAGATTACTTTCACTGCGTAAGTATGTGTGTGTGTGTGTGTGTGTGTGTGCATGTGCATGTGTTACATGTGCCCTTTTTTTCGTTTCGAAAATGGAGCAGGCGCTGTAACAACAACAACAACAATAGCTACAGAAATAACAGCAACAACGACCATAACAGCAACCGCAACAGCAACAACAACAACAACAACATTGAACAGCGCAATAATTTTGTTAAATTTTTTGATTTTTGTTTGTTGTTTCTGTTTCTGCTTTTTGGCATTTATCGTTGCAATTGCAGCCGGCCAATGCAAAATTTCGAAATTTCGTTTTTCCGAATATGTGCGGCTAAGGCTTGCAAAATTTCTGGAATGTTGTCGCTAAGGCATATGCACAAGTCTGAGTGTGTAACCAAAAGTGGTTTTACGTTTTCAGCAACTTTTCGTTTTTTCTGTTTTTCGTTTTTCGTTTTTTTTTTTTTTTCATGCGATTGTTGTTGTTATTGTTGTTGTTGTTGTTGCTTCTTGCTTGCCTGCCGTTTGTTGGGTGCGCAAATGAGGCGTTTAATGGCTACTTGTTGTACGCTTTTGTTGTTGTTGTTGTTGTTGTTATTGTGTTTTGCTGTCGATTTTAGTATTAGTTTTTGTTTTTGCCTTTACTTTGCCTGCTGCTAAGGCGCATTGCTGTTTTCGATTTTCATTAAGAGTACAAAAACAAAAAAAATAAAAACAACAGCAACAACAATCACAACAACATTTACAAAACGCTTGCACTTTCGTTTTCGGCGCATTCAACTCGTTTGCCTGCCGCCTGCTGCCTGCCGCCTACTGCCTGTTGCCTGTTGCTTGTTGCCTGTTGCTTGTTGCTGTTGTCTAAAACGGGTTGCAGCAAAATTTTGTGCAAAAAGCAAAACAACAAAAAACTACAAAAAACTAATGAAAATTTAACAAAATACTAGTTGAAAAAAAAAAGAAAAAATTTAAAAAACAGAAAAACAACAAAAGCAAAACAAAAACAATTGCAACAACAACAACAGCAACAACCACAACAACAGGCAAGACAGACAATCAAGTGTTAGCGGCTACCGCACTATAACAAATAATAATAACAATAGTTTTTGTTGCTATTGTTGTTGTTGCTGTTGTTTGTGTGTTTGCTATTGTTGTTGCTGCTGCCCGCAAGTGTAAAAGTGTTTGTGCGCCTTTTTGTTTGTTTGTCGGTTTGTCGGTTTGTTGCTTTGTTTGTTGCCTGCACAGCCACGCGACGTCGCAGCAGTTTTCGCAGTTTTGCCTGTGCCTGCTTACTTCAGCACTTTGCTTGCACACGTTGATTACATAAACTTGCAACAGCAGCAGCAACAACAACAACAACAACAACAAACACGGCTGTGCTGTGCAGTCAGTGAAATGCATGCAGGTTTGTTTACACTTCCATATTGCATGTTGCTGGCTACGTTTTATGTCATAAATTGTTGCTGCTGCTGTTGCTGCTGCTGCTGCCGCTGCCGCTGCGACTAACAATTGCCGTTTTGTTATTATTGTTTTTCATGTTTTTGTTGTATGCATGCACGAGTAAGCGTTTTGCAAAGTGCTAACTGCCAGCTTAGCTCAATGCTGCTAATGTTAAGTTCATCAGATAATTCTTTATAATGTAAATTAATTGTAGTCACTCGTTTTTTTTGTTTTTTGTTTTTGTTTCATCATCAGCAAATGCAGCTGCATTATATAGTTTTGCTATAATAGCCATATATGCCATATGATTTTTGCCAGTAATTTTGCAATTTTATTTTATCAAAATTTATAAATTTGAAATAATCTTAATAATATTTTATTAAGGTCTTCAAATTGCAACTCGTGCTCTGTATTAATTTCTTATTTTTTTTTGTTGGTCTATCACTGAATGTTCCAATGCCATAGATTCAATCGGCAGAAGTGTTTGTTTAGAACACTTAACAGAATCAAGATTTCCTTTTACTTTGAGCTTTGAAAATTAAAGAAAAACAGAACAATTGGCAAAAAAATAATGATTATAAAATTATAGGTGAAGCAGCTTCAAAAGGAAATCATAAGCATAATGTTTGTTGTACACATTCCTACATCGATTTGAAATTTTGTAATGAAATCTACAAATTTGTACACAAAGTGCAAAATGTAGAAAAATCTGTTGATATACGCAGCGTTGTTCTCCTGTATAAGGACTGACTATATAGAGTCAACTATTTTATGGGGATTTGAGGCAGATGAAATATTTTTTTTATATGTTCATTGTAATATGAAAAGCTGACATTTATCAGTCAACCCCTTGGGGAATGCTATGCTAAGCTAGTGAGATTTTGTTTTGTTAGTCTAAAGATGAACTGTGAACATAAAATCGCCTTTGCTTAGTTTTATAATTGTTAATGCATGATGACGGCAGTATGTCGACTGCGTTATGAATAAAAAAGTAGGCAACAACTTCGCCGGCCAATGGCCAACGGCCAAATAGGCAAAGGAACAACGACGCAAAGCCAACAAAAAATGTTGACAAATAAAACAAAGCAATTAACTTTAAGCTCACACCTGTGTTGACTTCACGTGCCACATAAAGTTGCTGATGACAATCGTATTGTGCGCGTGCCGCTAATTTGCTTTGTCTGCTCTTGTTGTTGCTGTGGCACTTTGAACGTTTAACTTCTTTCGAGACGTCACAATTTGTTTTTAACGGAAAATACACATGCGCTACAAAAATACGAAAAAAAAAAAGATACAATTTACAAAAGTCAAAGCGAGTAAACTTTGCCGTTACAATATGAGTGTCATAAAGTTGCCACATGTCGAATGAGTGCAAAGTGCTCCGTTAAGTATGGCTAACCTACGCACAACATAACAGCGAGTGGCGAAGGTCAACGCCAAATGTGCTCTGAGCTGTTGCACCCATGAACTGCAACTGTTATGTTAAATTGTGTGTAAATTCGTATAAACCTGATTAAAACATGAGGGTTACAGGTCTAAAAACAGGTCGACAACAACAATGGCAACAATAACAACAATGGCAACATGTTTTGCAAGTGCAATGGTTCTTAGGTAAAACAAAAGACTTAAGCAACGAACTGCGCACAGTATTTACACACATGTGCAAAGTATAATTGTAAAAGTGAAAGCTGCATATTGTATTTTTAATTAGCAACACATTTTTTGTTTCTATTTAATCATACGCATGGCCTACGCAGTTTTGCACTAAAAACTGACACCGTGACCAATTAAATCAAGCGCCGACTATGAACTTACACAATCGCGCGGACTCACGCATAATCACGAAAGTTAATCAATTAAACGTTTGCCAGACGCATGCACAATATCCACAAAATAAAACAAATAAAAAATATAAAAAAAGAAAAACATAAATATGCATTACAATATGCAAAACCGTTTAAAAACGGAAAAAAAAAAGAAAAAGACCAACAAACAAATAAAAAATTAATTAAAGCATTTTTGCTTTAGTTACAACAAAACTTAGTTGCCCTTTATGCGCAGCATTCGAAAAGAGTCAAGATTATACTAAATGATATATCTCGTGTCTATGTTTGAACTGCAATATGTGCATAAATCAGCCATAGATTTCTAATGCAGCCCTGGTAGCATGCATTTGTATGTCTAATATGTATATATGAGCATGCCTGGATTTCTTCACACATAAGCAGGAAAACATTTTAAAACTTTCTATGGGTTTGAGGCATTGCCGATTTGTATACATGTTTAAGGTTTGAATTAGAGATGGGCACGGGATTACTGGAGCGCGGAGCCCGCATAACAACGCCGCCGACTGCCAATGGCGCTTATGGGCATTTAAGGTCTTCCGTAATGCATTGCGAACGCAACATGACAAGGTAATGCTATTTAAATTGGCATGTAGGGTATTGAAGCACGTAAGCGAGTTGCGGCATAATAAAACTGAACTGACATTTTTGCCAATCGTACGTGTGCAGCATAAAATGCAGGCCCCCGTGTTGTCCGTACATTTGTTAACAAAGCTTTGCTATAATTGTTTGCTTTTAACTTATGCTACACTACACTATACAGTCTTTCTCTCTCTCTCTCTGTGTGTGTGTGTGTGTCCATGTTAAACGCCGAATAAGCGCTGTAAGTAAGCGTACAAAAATGTTACTTTCAAATGAAGTTCGCTTAATTTTCAATTTTCAAATGCAATCACATGCCACGCAAAGCAAAGCATTTGATTAACATGCATTGAAGAAAAAAAGTGCAATTTATGCCTGTCTGTCTGACTGTCTGTCGGTTGGCAGCCCGTGGCTACGTCATTGCTTAAGTTGGGCGTAAAAGTGAAATCAGCATTCGACGCTGCTTGCGTGACATGTGTAATCAAAGTGGCGCAATTGTTGACTTCAATTTACAAGAATTTTTTTTTGTTTTTTTTTTTAACGAAATTTATGCATGAATAAAAAACTTTCGCATTGTTGTGGTTTTTCTTCTTCTGCTTCTTCTTCTTCTTCTTTTCCTTTGTATGCCATGAACTTGACCATGTTGAGTAGAAGCTGCCAGCATTGCTGTGACGTTTATCGCCAATAACATGATTATTGTTACATTATTTTGTTAAGCAAAGTCTTATTGTCAACAATGAATTAGTGCCGCAGCAACAACAACAAAAACATCAACCGCAATCATGATTTTGCTTTCATTATATTATTGTCTGCCATGTCCGTGTCTAGTGCTGTCTAGTGTACTTAGTGTCATTTATTATTTCGATCAATTTTACGCCGTTTTTTCGGTGTTTCTATTGTTTGTTTTTTTCTTCTTAATTTTATTATATTTTTATATAAGTTTTGTTTTTTCTGTTCATTTATTATTATCATTACTATAATTCTTTTGTTGCCAGTTGCGTGTTAAATTATTATAATTTCCACTGCCTTCTAGAAATATTTAAGCTAATTTTTTTGTTTTATTTCAATTACGTTTCTCTTTATTATGAAATAATATTTTACGTCATGCCATTACAATCCAAATTTTTAACTTTAAATTTAAGTGCACAGACACGTTCTTCTTTGTATTGACAATATAGTTTTTTTTAAACCGGAAGCATAAAGTAAGCCCCCAATCAGGAAAATAACTATTTAATATTATCGAATTTCTATTGTATTTGAATATAGTTTAAACGTAAAAGTCAATAAATGCAAAATTATAGTTCTTAAAATTATTAAAATAATTAATAATTAGTCTAAGCTGCTCTGAGGATTCCCTTTTCTTCTTTGTAGAACATTCGCCTTTATATTTTTTTGAGTGTGTCTAAGTTACATATATTTCATTTTTGCCGTACTTTTTGCCTAAGTCCCTAAGATATCTGCTCTTTAAAGAAACTTTTCAAAGGTTCTGTCATCCTGCATGCGCTCCATATGATGATGGTGACCTATGGTTTGCTCTGATCCACGTGCGAGTTACATTATATTTCACATGAATATTTGTTAATGTCTGCACTTAAATAATTTATAAGAATTTTAAGAACGCGTTTTTTGTTGCCTGTTAACGCAAAAGTTTAACTCTTGTCTGACCTTCACGTTGGCATAAGTGTTACGTATTTTTTAGTAAAAAAACTTATTAGTAAATTTTTCATTGGTTCTGGTTGGTTGGTATATTGCTGTCTCGCTTAGCTTAAAGCATCTCTTTGAATGTGCTAGAATATGTTACTGGTCGGCTGTGTTGAACATAAAAACGAAAAACAACAAATAATGTACATGCATGTGTCTATCGGATAAAAACAAATTCAAAGCAAACGAGATAACAACAAATTGTTGTTAACCCAGCGCATTGCACTCACTTGAACCTGGCAACCTGCTTACAAATCTAAATGTGTAAAAAAACATTTTTAATTACGCGTAGAATAATTTAGCAAAGATTTACGCAATGTTTTGCAAAAGAATTAAAAAAAAAAAACTAGCGCATAAACGATGAAAAAAAAAAAAATTATGTCCATTAAAATGAACAAAAATTAAAAAAAAAATAATGGAAACATTTTACGGTCGATTAACTCAGAAGAGTTTGTAATTATTTATGAAATCATATTTGGCTCGGTTTAGGCGTATTTTGTGTTTTATGTGTTACAAATATTTATTCAGTTGAAAAAGGTAGACAAATAAGTTGTGAACACTTTTTAATATATGTATATGCATTGTGGTTGGCATGTGTTCACTTTTTCTGTCTGCCAGTAGGGTAACCTGCAAAGATATTCATAGTCAAAAATATATTAATTATATATAATATATTATTATTATTAAATAAAAAAATATTAAATTAGTTTCTTCCCTTGGAGCAAACATATTCTTCGTATGTTTATTAAAATGGTCAATATAAAATTTTAACCAAGCGGAATTATTTTAGAATTTCTCTTATTTGAAAGTTATAAAGCGAGCTTTGAAATTATGAATAATTTGTAATTTGAGTAGTCCATCGCAAATTTTTGACATTTGCCAATGTCATGACAATTGACACTGTTTTGTAAGAGTTGTTTTTAGTTGCCATTTCAAAAATTTCATAAAAATTAAACATGACGGCCTTGCTTTTGAAAAGCGAACGTGCAGGCAAGTTAATGCAGTTAAATAAAAAATAAAAAAATTATATTAAGTTTTTAAGGCAAATTACTCTTTCCATAATGCTTTTTTTACAATTTAATAATGATATTTTATTTGCTTTAATGTTATAGACACTTAACATACATTATTGATGAATTTGACTATCCTGCAAATAATAAAAAAAAAATATCCGTTTCATTTAATCATACAGAAAGACAAATGACTCATGATATGAGCAACACTATATGCCTAAGTTCCACCTTTTTGTATTTATCTCTTGTTCATCATAAACGTATAAAGTCACGTATAAATGTCAATTCAGCAGAACACTTCAATAACAATATAACATTGATGTTGATTGTTGCGTATTCATAGACAAATATAATAATCAAACAATTTTCGTTTAATCAATTACACAATAATCAACTAAAATTTTGTTGCATGATCATCGGCCAAAAAGTTGTAGACAAACACATACAAATGTAAAGATCGAATGAACTGACACTTAACATCTTTGATTATTTTTAGCTACACATGTACATACAAGGTGAGTTCCAAGGTAAACAGGACTTTTTGAATCTAGCGCCCTCTGGTGGCGCCATCTATATGTCAACTGGTGCGTTAGAATCTGCTATCGTTTATCGACTTCCAGTAAAAATTTCATGACATTTCATCTATTGGAAGTGAGGTTATTGCGTTTTAAGTGTCAGTATGTTTTTGTCATCGGTGCAAGCCTTTTGAATGGCCTCTACGTCTGCATAACGCTTTCCTTTCATCGGCAAATGCATTTTTCCGAAAAGGTAGAAGTCGCACGGTGCCATATCAGGTGAATACGGGGAGTGGTTGATGGTTAAAATGTGATTTTTGGTCAAATAGTCGGACACAAGCGTCGATCGATGAGACGGCGCATTATCGTGCAACAAACGCCAACTTCCATCTTCTCGCACCGATGACAAAAACATACTGACACTTAAAACGCAATAACCTCACTTCCAATAGATGAAATGTCATGAAATTTTTACTGGAAGTCGATAAACGATAGCAGATTCTAACGCACCAGTTGACATATAGATGGCGCCACTAGAGGGCGCTAGATTCAAAAAGTCCTGTTTACTTTGGAACTCACCTTGTATATATACAGTCTTAAATGACTTTTGACGACATGGCTCAGAACAACTTTCTGATCATTGTAAAGGCGAAACTAAAGAAAGAAATTTTGTTGTAAAAAAATACAACTGTGAAAACCTTCGACTATTCCGAGCCTCATATATAATTTACTGCTCCATCCGCTACGCTGCATTTGCTGAACTACGTTTCTAGTTCTTGATTTTTGCTAAAATAATTGAACAAATTCTGGCTCAGTCCCTCACCAAGGTAATGAGCTAAATGAGTGTTTTGTTTTTTTTGTAATCAATATTAAATCAAGCCAGAGTAGCAGATAATTTTTGTGTACGCTCGATTAAGTTTATTAACTATTTGCGCATTTTTGTAAAAACAAATAAAATATAACTATTAAAATGAAAAAAATTATTAAATGGTATATAAGGAATGTTGTGGCTACAATTTGTTTTAAATTCATCATTTATTTGATGCAGTACACATTTGTCTTTTTTTAAACTTTGTTTCTGTTTTTCTCATTTTGTTTTTATAGCAAAATGTATCAAATATGCAGCCTTGTGTTGATTTTGTGTGCCATTTGTGCACTCGGCGCAGACATATTCATGGTCACAATGGGCGGCACGAAATCGCATAAAATACCATTTTGGGAGCTCGCCAAAGGTTTGATTGTCAGGTAAGTGTAAAGTACCTCTAATTTCATTTTTGTATTCCATTTGGTTTTAAGAAGTGATAAATGATAATTTTGCTAATTTGACAACAAAAAATCAAGCATAGATATGAGAATAAAGAAATATGTATTTCTTTAGGTAGTGTAAATTCTAAAAGACAAATTTCTCTAAATAATACTTAAATTGAAAAAGATTTTGTTTAATTTTTTAAAAGAATCTTAATTTAAAAAAAATATAAAAAATAATAAAAATGTTTGCTATTGTAGTTAAAAAAAAAAACAAAAACAAAAATAATAAAAACACGTGCAAATGCTTAACTTATGTTAAATTTTTTAATAACTTTCAATAGAAGAAAAATTTCGTGTCAACCTTTAAAAACAAATGACTTTAAGCTCAATAAGCTTGGAAAAATTAAACAAAACCAGAATAAAAACAAATTTTTCTATTCTAATAGTTTACGATGAACAATAAAGCTTAGAAAGACGTTTAAAAAAAATGCTTTTGTAGTTGCATTTGTCTTGACTATTTTTGAATTGTTTTCCTTTGTGTTTTCGTTGCGACATGTTTTGCTACTCATCAATCATCTGAGCCGTGTGTGCCTTGTGTGCCATGTGTGCCTTGTGTTTGCCTTGCGAAAACTCATATCAGCGCATACAAAGTGCAAACTTATTGACTGCACGTGTTGCACAGTTGATATTGTAATTAATTTGCTCCATTGTCTCAGTTTGTCGTCAGGCCAAAGCACGTTTTCTGATTATTGGCAAGCCATTCTGTTGTTCTTCGACACTGGCCTGCCAATAAACAATTGGCGTACGCACAAAAATGCAAACTTAGTCATAGCACCACGAAATATTTTGGGCAACTTTTTACCTAAGCCGCCAATGTGAATAAACTCGCATGCATTGAACTCATGTCTTCATAATTTTTTTTTTTTGGTGGTTTTTGGTTTTTTGACATTTTTTAATAATTAATTTTTTAATGTCTGTGCAGAGGTCACAATATTACATTTCTAAATGGCTTTCCTACGGATTTCCATCTGAATGGGCTGCACGAAGTGACGCCAGCGGGTCTGGTGGAGTACATACAAAACTACACGAATTGGGATCTCTTGGGCGCACGCATGGCCGGCGAGATGCCGATTAAACCGTGGGATGGCATTCGCTATGGCTTTGAGGTAAGTCTCTCTAGATCGTAGCTAACTCTTATATTTTGGCACACGTGCATTTCTCGCCATTGTCTTGTAAGTTTCCTAGGCATTGTGTCGCTGTCGTCGCATTTAGTGATGTCAGTTGTTTAGAAGGGAACAATGAAATTGCCTGCTCAGGAACAATATTAATTATATTTTTTTTTGTCTCATTTGCTGATGAGCACATGCCTATTTATTTTTTTTTTTTTTTGTTTAGTTTTTTGCGCAATTAGTGTTTATTCTGTGTATATAATGACATTTATTTTTTATTTTGTAGACGAAAATAAAAAGAGAAAAATAAATTAGAAAATTAAATTAGGCATATGCGCACAAAGTTTGTTAATCCACGTTTCAGCTATTAACTTTTGATGAACGCATAATGGTGGCATAGAACCTGAAAGTTATGCTTAACCACGCTGAACCTTATCCACTTAATAGTTTCATATGCTCAAGAGTAAGCTCTAAATGACACAAGGTGCCACAATTTTGCATTAAAAATGAGTTATAATTTATTTGCGGCTTACCCTTTGCCATGCAAATAGATGCTGGCTTCATGACTTCATGCCTAAGGGAGTCACGCACACAATCTCAAAAACATTTATAGATATAGAAACATCTGATAATAACATATTTATTTACAACACTCCAAAGCCAAGAGGACCCCATTGGGGTAAACATATGACTTCCTTTGTTAGCTGGCATTGTGACTTCTTATTTAGATCTATGTTATCCATTGTGTTCCCAATTGTTCATTTCGCACTTATGGCTATATGAAGTTTTTTAAGTAAAATAAAAATTGGCATTGAGTAGACATATGTCAAGGATAGCAAAGTTGAGGATTTTCGAAAGGTTTTCTATTCCGGAAAGTATAAAAATAGCGATTATTGTGCTCATGTTCATCTCATGTTAAGAGATGGAAAATTGTTTTTTGTTAAGGAATGATTTTTTGAAGAACGTTTGCTGATGAAGCCGGAGCTCACTCTCCGCATTATGCATATTTGTAAATTGTGAAATATTGATGCATTTATTCCACCATCATGTTGTTGAAAATATACAAATAATTTTTATTATTGCAATGTCTTTGCTATAACAAGCCAACTTTTGCTTCCTTGCAGTCCTGCGAAATAATGCTGCATGACGCCGAGACTAAGGAACTGCTTAACAGGAACTTCGACTTGGCCATACTCGATGGCGCCTTTCCGGAGTGCGCTCTGGGCATGGTCTATCACTACAAAATACCTTTCATGTTCATGAATACGGTTGGCTTCTATACGGGTAGTTTGGCTTTGGCTGGCAACCCCAGCTCATATGCCGTGACGCCCAACTTCTTCACAACGTTCACGGATAACATGAACTTGTATCAGCGTGCTGCGAACACGGGCATGCAACTGTTTCAGGATTTGGTGCACAAGGTATGCCCGATATATATATTTGATCCGCATGCAAGCAACTTCGCACTAATGTCCTTTTATTCTAGTATGTTATGCGTCGCGTGCATCGTGTATTGCGCGCTCAGCTGGGCAGCCATGTGCCACATCCTTACGAATTGGCGCGCAATGTCAGCTTCATACTGCAAAATGGACATGCAGTTGTGTCATATCCACGCGCGCTCAATCCGAATGTGGCTGAAGTGGCGTGCATACACTGCAAAGCGGCTAAGCCACTGCCAAAGGATTTGGAGGATTTCATTGCTTCGTCGGGTGAATCGGGCTTCATTTATGTGTCCATGGGCTCGTCGGTCAAAGCGGCCAATATGCCCGAGACATTGCGACGCATGCTGGTGAAGACCTTCGCTCGTCTGCCCTATCACGTGCTTTGGAAGTACGAGGGCAGTGCTGCTGATATGCAGGATCTTACGCCAAATGTCAAACTGAGCCGTTGGCTACCGCAACAGGATATACTCGGCCATCGCAAATTGCGCGCCTTCGTGACACATGGCGGTCTCTTAAGCATGTACGAGACTGTCTATCACGGTGTGCCTGTGGTCACGATGCCCGTATTCTGCGATCACGACGTGAACTCTGCTAAAGCGGAAGTCGATGGCTATGCGATAAAACTGGACTTGGAAACGCTTTCAACGCAGCAATTCTATCGTGCAGTCATGAAGGTCATACACGATCCGCAGTACAGAAGCGCAGCAAGGTGAGTCTGTCCACATATGGCAGCAAGTGTCCAAGTTGTCTAGACTCTGTCTTCTCTATTCATAGATATCGGCAAAACTTGCTGCTTGATCAGCGCTCTACTCCGCTGGAAACTGCAGTCTATTGGACTGAGTATGTGCTGCGTCACAAGGGCGCATATCATCTGCAAACGCCAGCCAGAAATATGAAGTAAGTGTTGTGCACGGACGTGAAATTTTGGTAGCGACTGTAGTTGTTGCCAATGGGATGCATGATTAGTTTGTTTTGAGATTATTCGGATTTCGCCTATGCCGCAGAATGTTTCCGGTCTGCAATATACTTCAATATAGATTGTAGATTTTTTGTAGCATAATTACAGGGGCTGTTATCAGTCAATCACAATTTGTGGCACTTTGAATTCTTGGCCATCAACATATTATTAATATTTTCTTTTTTTGTCTTTATTTTCGTGCATAGCTGGTTACAGTACTACCTCATCGATGTGATCGCGCTTTATATGGTTGCCTGCTATCTGCTCATATGGCTTGTCAAGCGTCTTGATTTGCGCGCGGATATGCTACGCAGTCTGCACGCGCCCGCCTCGCCACTGCCGGCTAAGAAAAAGTCCAAAAAACTGTAGATACACGAGTACATCCTAATGTTATATTTAAGCTTAGCCCATTAGGTCTTGGTGATGTGATTGCGGGATCTGCACGTGTCCGTTTTGCAGTCTCAGCTGGTTTCCTAATTATTAATTATTAATTATGTACGTTTGCGTTTGTTTTATACATAAAATTCGCTGAAAACAAAAACAAAAGTAAACAAAAAAAAAAAAAAACAAAATTGTAGGCTACAACTGCGTTCACAAAAATATGCCACATTTTCGATATTTGAAAAGGTGTGCTTTATATTCTTTTATGCAAGTAGAGACAAGAAAATCATATAATATATAGATATTTTTTTTTTGTAACGTTTAAACCAAAGTCTGTTTTGTTTGCTAAAAAAAAAAAGTGAGAAAAAAGAAAAAAAAAAAAACAAAATTAAATTGTTTATGCTTAATATAATTGTGATTAGTTGTAGTTTTTTTTTTTTTTTGTACTAAGTTAATTAATTAATTTTACTAAGTTGTGTGCGCAAATTTGATCTTGTAAAATTGTTAAATAAATTAAAATTTGTCATTATGACTTGTGTTTGTCTGATTATGCGCCACGCGATTGGCCACACTGCGTCGCTGCTGCAGCATATAAAGCGCCAAGAGACAGCCGACCGAGCCCAGCACTGTAGCGAGCCATTTGAGTACGTTGTTGATCTGCAACGGTCTGCAGTAAACTTCGAATAAGATTTTCGAGTTTGCAAATGTTACACAGCAGCAGTAGCAACTTACGAGTAAACCTTTTTACGCAATGCCTCGGTGTAGGGTTGGCTAAGGCGCAGCGACTCCTCCACCCAGAAAAGCGGCATAACCAAGCTCCTGAGCTGCGACATCACGCGCACGGCAGCTATGGGCTCCACATCCAAGCTGTACTGCACACGTTTGTTCACCATAAGCATGGTGCCAGTCAACTGCGAATAAGCAAGCATACAGGACAAGTACAGATCGCAGAAGTGCTTATGGGTTATGCCAATGATGACAGATACACACCGGTTCCAGTTGCATTTCGAAGGCATGCTGCTGCGCATTTGGCTGCATGCCGGCCACGTCGCTTAGCAGCTGCGCTGCGCCATTGAGAAAGTGCGGCAGGGAAACGATCATGGGAGTGCCGCTGCAGGCTGCCAGCGCCATGGTGCCCTTGGCAGCGCAGTTCTCTGGATAGGCATTGCAGTAGCAGTGCTCTGCCGGCTCATGCTTGAATATAATAGCGTGAAATTTTGTATTCTTCATTTTTTAAGTTTGCTTCAGCCATGCTGAACGTACCTGCATATCGCCAAAATCCATGACATAGTGATAGGCGGGCAGTTTGGCATAGCTCAGCGCATTTACGAATTTCAGCCTCATAGCGCGACACAAGTCGGGCGCAAAGGCCCAGAGGCCGGCCGTGGGCTGCAGCATAGGCGCAAAGATTGTGCCGTCAGTGCCGCGCAGACGATTGCAGTTCTCTCCCTGCCAGACTTTAAGCGCGCCGACGTTGTCATTGTACGCCAGCATGGCACCCACCGAACGACTGTCCTTGAGACCACGCGCTACCTTGAAGCGACCCGCATCGCTGTGATTCGCCTAGCAGCAGGCAAGAGCACACTACATATTTGTGAAATTCATAACTTTACGCTAAATGCTACACACCGCGCCCATAAGCGAAAACCTGAAGTGCGTCTCGTTGAGTTTTTGAGCGCCGCTGACGGCGCCTGCCTGCAAGTTGAGGCAGACCGCATTCGCTGCGAACTCAGCACCCTCGCAACTGAGCACAAGGCCACGATAGAAAATGTCCATAAAGGGTGCAGTGATGAAAGCGCTCTGCGGCTTGAACAGCGCCTCAATGGCCGGCGCGACAACTGGCAGCAAGTCCGCATTGGTGCGTTTGATCGTAATGGCCAGCACCTGCAGCAAAACGCATCAGTATAAAGTTTTGTTGTTTAGTCTAGTGTGGCCGGACCTGTATCAGCGGATGTGGCATGGTCACGACTTCTTCACCACTGAGGCATAAGTCTGCACGAAAGTGAAAAGTGCTGCGCATATTGTAGCTGACTGCATCCTCTGTGGCATTATCCACAATATTGTATTTGTCCTTCCACTCGCTGCAAGTGTTGACATTTGAGCTTATAATTGAAGTGCCATATTTACTTACTCAAAGCAGAATGGTCCCACCTGCTGCACATGTGGCTGGCCGCCATTTTGTGTTTCCACTGGATTTGTCAGATTGAAGACGTACACCTTGAAGTCTAGCGGAAATGGCGTTTGCTCCCAGATTTTGCGCGTATCGCTGCCAGGTTTCAGATTGATTTGCTGCAAAAGTTTCACTTATTATATATGGGCTGACCAATGTCAGGTCGTAAGTACCTTTCTTATGAGTGCTGCAAATATCTTTGGCAAACCGAAAAAGCCGAAGCCGACGCCGAGCGCCAGTAACGTCACAGATACAATAATTGTAATGCGTAGATACATTTTTGAGTCTAGCAGAACTATCTCTTGTCGCCTTAAAGTTAGAACTGCCAAGTGTGCTCCCGTGGTGCGTTATTTATTTTAATCAATATCGTTTCTTTATTGCGTGTCTTTCTTTTAATTTTAATTTTGGCATATTAAATTATCACGTTGAATTTAATAAGCAATTCCAAGGGGTTGCGTGCTTCACACTGGATTTGTTTTTAATAAACAGTAATTAGCTCGATTTCTTAATGTGTTACTTATGTAATTTATTTTCATATTTACAAATATTGTAAATTAATCAGTGGTTAAAAAAATACCAAAAGTATTTGGGTCAAGTATATATGAGTTAATTAAATGAGCCCTTCAATTGCCATTGGGAAAATGCTTTTTCAGTTAATCAGTCGAATCATTTGCTTCAATTAAAACTTGCCTAAATTTTTACAACAATATCTGATCATAAATTGTGTGAAATTAGAAACACATTCTTTATACATTCTAATATCAGTGAAAGCTTGCAGTGTTTATGTTTTAATGCGATTTTTCTTTTGTCAAAGTACAAACGAGGCAAGGCGCTTGCCCAAATTTTCATAGGATCTTATTTTCTCTACAATAATATTCCATAAAAATTGCAACAAAATCAGTTGGATAATTTACGATTTCGAAAAATACACATAAAAATGTAAACAGACATATAATTCACTTGCATAAGGTTAACAAAACTGCGCAAACGCATGACCAAATGCTGCATGCATGCAAGCTACAGTCATCATTAAAATATTATACCGACAATGCACGACTGTAAGTTTACTTGACAAGTGAACTCATGTTGAGCTTCTTATGTCGTTAAATATTTATTGGTCGATATTTTTGATCCTTAAACTTGGCTATGTTAAGCTAATAAAGCATAAGCTTTTTTCAGATTTGCATTTCATATCGCCAGGAGTTAGCGAAAACTTGCTGGTAAACTGTTGCGAAGTAAAAATGTACTCTGGCATTCTCAAGGAAAATCAAGGCATATTGGGTCCAGTAACGAATCTTTAGTCAATTAGTCTTCTTCCAATGCACAGATTCATTAAGAGAACTACGAGTCCCAACTTTATGTGGTATGTATAGTACAATGGACTTAAGAGTCTGTGTGGCTAAGGGGAATAGAAAAGAATAAGTAAAACTCAAATATTTCACATCAAGATCATTGAAACATCAATATATTTATGTATTTGATTCAATAAATTTGGCATTTGTGTAATATTTAACATAACATTTCGAATGACAAAAAAAAAATAAAAAAATATATATATATATAATAATATTTGTTAAATATAACCAATATAGTATAATCATATATTGCATAGTTATAGATAATATAATGTATAAGGTATAAATAATATGTACAGTTTGTTTTTGTTTTTGATTGCCTAAAGTATGTATTTGCTAAGTTAAACTAATCTGAAGTTAAGCGCAGAACTTAAAGTATAGTTTCCGATAGTTTTTAAAATTAGATTAAGATTAAGCTTATCATCAGTTAAATGAATAATTTGTACAGAGTGTTTTAAGTTGCCGTTAACATTAAGATATATATTATGCATTATGCATTAGGTATTTTATATTTTGTATTTTATATTTTATATTTTATATTTTGTATTTAGTGATATTGATACCAAAGAATATGAATATGATATGTGCACCATACAACCGAACATTACGTATGACGGGCTCGTTTCATACAACGTGTGCTCTCTGTCTGAGTTCTATGCTCAGTGTTTTGCATATAATACAAATTTTTGCTTCTGCATAATGGGCAAATGCTAGGCCTTTGGCAAATGCGCTCACAAAAGTAAAAATTGGATTATATTTTTTTGTTGATTAGGTGCACATGACATATAAATTTCATATTCTCGACTAATTATTATATGTATTATATAAGCAATGCATGGATTCGTAACGAATTTCCATGCATAAATGCAATATTCTCAGAATTTTCCGTATTTTGTTTTGATCAGTCGTAAACTACACAAAAAAAATCTACTTTCTACAACATCGAGATTTAAATTCCCATATGAATATGTATGTTTGAATTACTAAGTTTATATAATGCAATTCTTGCAGTGTAATATTTCTGTTTAAATTTGAATATTAAATATGTATTGATTACTTTTGTTGAACACACATCAAGAGATTAAATTTGCTAAGCACAAAAACATGCGAGATATTTAATCTAAATCCAAGTAGTTGATCTCTTTGGCAGCATTCGGTTCTGGCAGTGCGGCTGGCAGTGATTGCAATTGTCTGGCATAAGCCGAAGTAGATGGCATGACAATGGTAGTGCTGGCATGTGGAACGGCGCCGTAAGTACTAAAACAAAAGCATTAAGTTACATTACATCCAAATATGCTGAACAAAGGCAAGGACCTACTTTAGTGAGACGGTCGATCGGTAGTTGGGCGGTGGCGTATCTACGCGAGCTCGATTGAAGTTAGCTGGTGGTGGTGGATTTGGAGCTGGATTTGGAGGTGGAGGTGGAGGTGGATTTGGGTGTAAAAAGAAACTGCAAAGAAGAATTTAAAAAGTAAGTTAAATTATATTTGTAGCGAATTTCGGAAGTTATTTTGCAATTTACCCCATGGCAGCGCATTCATTCAACGAGGTTAGATACGACGGTGGCGGTGGTCGATGTTGGAATTCGGGATACAAGTAACTGCCGGGCATTATACGATTGGTACAATAGGGACTGTTGCAGCTGCGACAAGTTTCCAAATGCCTGAAGCAGGGACAATCATCCATGTCATCGGGCAGACTGAGACGCCAGATGGCGCCCGAGATGACAAGCAACGAGACGCCAATGCCGATCATCAGCAAGGCGGCGCTCAAATACTGCGTAGAATGCTCAATCAAACCCGTCGAGCCGAGCACAATGCCGCCCAGAGTGCAGGCCACGCCGCCCAGTGCCAGTATGCCAATGACAAAGGGCAGCGAAGGACGAGTTAGCCATTTGCCAAAGCTCAGACTCCATTGGGAGTTGAGGGCTGAGCTAATTATGCCAACCGTTTCAGTGCCCACATTGCGTGTGCCATTGGGTGCGTTGTCAGTGCCTACGGCAGCATCCACGCCCCCATTTGGGCCCTGGGCGGCGGCGGCAGCGGCGGCGGCGGCGGCAGTGTCCATATAATTCCTGTAAATTAGTTAAAGTCATAGAGTTTATAAGAGCGTATAGACTTGTGTGAATTCTTAAGTTTAATTATGCTGATGTCCTTTGACTGCAAGGCTGCACAAAGCAAAGGCGTCGCACCCTGCTGCGTGACATCCTTGCGCAGGCAGTTAAGGCAACGTAGATAATATTGCTTTTGCAGTTGAGTGTTTTCAGAGTTAGCTAGGAAAACATGTTTTCATTTATGAGTTTTCTTTTAAATGCGTATATCCTCTTTTCTGATGCAATCCTTTGTAAACAATTGCACCCTATAGACAAGATAAACAAGTATACACAGCACAGCATAGCACAGCAAAGTGTCCTGTGGACAGATGCTGCTTTGCCTAGCTGCTCAAACTCACGCACAGACGCACACGCACACGGCTCATGCACTTTCTGCTTGGCTCTTTGCTTTTCGCTGTAAATACGAAATAGAAGTCATAGTGCGTTTCTGATTTAAGTATCCTTTTGTCATGTTGCTGACCATTTTTTTTTTGTCCTGCTCACTCTGTACGCATGATTTGCTGTTTCGTCCCTTCTTTCTTTTCTTTTTCTTTTTCTTCTTTTTATTTATTTTTATTTTTTTCTTTTCTTCGTTATCGCAATCTTTTAGTTTTTCCACTTCCATTGCCGCTGATGCTGCTTTGTCTAACGACAGTTAGTGTTTTTTTTTTGCCCCCTTCATGCTGCCTGCAACTGATGTGTTGCACCTGCCTGTCTCGCCTTTGTTGTGTTACGATTTATTCTCATTGCGTTTTTCTTAGCTTAAAAACAGCAGATGTTTCTCTTGTGTTTTTATCTTTGAACCTATATTGATCTTTAGCTTAGATTTCTTTGCGGGTGTGTGTGTGTGTGTGTGCAAGGATTCTTTGACTTTGTTTGTTAATTCTGTCTTTAGCAAGTTAGCAACAGGTAGACTCGCAGTTGTCTCTAACCACGGCTGACACCTTTACTTCAATCTTATTAAAACAGTTGGGCAGAATTAGTTTTTTGCTTTGGTAATTCATTAGAGTAGGATCTGCTATTGGTAGCTTATTTTGATTGGCCGGTATACAAAGATTCCGAACAGAAAGAACATTTTCTATGTGTTTTCAAAAAAAAGTATACCAAGCTGAGAAACTCGACCCCGAGCTGACTTAGTGTTGTGCGTGTTAATAAAGTGCACTGGGAACTGGGAGAGGGAATCCTTTTGAGCAATTCATGTAATTAGCAAAGGTTTTCAAAGTGGCACTTTGAGTTTATTAATGCAGCTATGCTGTAATGGCATACCTTGTGAAAATCTCTATTTGACAGATGACATGAATGTGTCATGGATTGTATTGATAAGTTCATTCTTTTATAGAAGCAAACAGCTTAATTAGTTAATGCACTTTAAAACTTGTTTGTTTTGTATGCAAAGCATTTCTTAAGTTATAATAAGATTTTTTCAAATCTGAGAGTTAAAATTCTTGACAAGTGCAATTTTAAATTAAAATCAAACGCCCTTTCTCTGCAAAACTGTAACAACATTTATTTTAAACCAAAGCCAATTTTCCTTCTCCACCGCGTGGAAGAGTTTCGTCTGTTATTTAACAGAAACTAATACTAAATTTGCATATTTCTCTATGTAAAATATAAATTATAACTGTGATTTAAGATTGATAAATCGTTGTAGTTAATAGTTTCTTTTTTTCGCTTTTTAAGGGAAAATGCTGTGCACTGCCAGAAGCAAGTCGCAAAATATTTGGGTTTAAAAATAAAGTTTAACACATTTACAAAAAAAAAAAGGCCGTTTTTATAGCAAATAAATCAAACAAAATCCGAAAAACTTCTTAAACTTATCAAAAAGTGAGCAAGTTAGACAGAAAAAAAACAAGAAAAAAACAAAACAAAAAACTAGCGAAACAAAAAGTTTTCTGCTGACATTTGAAATTTCATTTAATTACAGTGACAACAGCTGCGGGTCGAGTGCTTTTGAGACGGATTGTGTGGCGTTTATGGCAGCGCATACATATGCATATACGTATATATATATATATGTGTGTGTGTGTGTGTATGTATGTGTGTGTATGTGTAGTCTGTCTTAGCTGTAACCTAGACACAGTTGTGCTTGTGTCGCTGCAATTTGTCAGTGAAGTGTGACGATCCAAAAAAACAAAAAACCAAAAACAAGAAAAGAAAAAAAAAAACAAAAAAAATATATATAAAACAAAAATGTAACATGAAGCAAAGAAAATGCAGCAACAGTATTAGCAACAACAACAACAACTAAAAAAACAACAAGAATAACATCAGCAACGTAGCGCAGCAAATTATAATTGGGGCGCTGAGAAGAAAGTCATCAATATCAAATTTATCACAGCGTCAAAGTTTGCTACTCTTTTTTCACACTGCCAGCGTTAAAGTATTAATTGAATTGAATACATCGCTGTATGTGTGTGTGTGTGTGTGTGTGTGTGTGTGTGTGTTTAATGCTTTGACTTTGCTTTGCATGCGTTGCGGTTATTGTGGCAAATGCGCTGTGTGTATTTCTTTTCGTTGTATTTTTCTTTCTTTATTTACAATATACATATAATATTTGATGATCTTTTCACTGACAGTTAGCTGCGCTGTGTGTGTGTGTGTGTGACATATAAAATAAGTGTGCATATTTGTCATAAGGCAGCATTAATTTAGTTGCATTTATTGTTGGCTCTTTGTTGCATTTTGTTGTTTGTCTGCTTGGGCTCATTGCGCATGCAAACTGAGTAATGTGCGCAGGTAGCAAATATGATTACCTGTGATAAATTTTTTAGCTCAAAATGTGCTGCATTGAAATAATAATGCATTGAAATGCATAACAAAAACATAAATAATAAAAAAAAAAAGAAACCAAGAAAACATTAAAAAATAAAAAATAAAATTGATTTTTGACAGCACAGAATGCCAGCCGCGGTAAGTGCTAACGGTACAAAATCAATTAGACGGACACTGAAGCCGTGTTGTTGTGCATTTACGTTTAACATTTGTTCTAGAGATTACATAAATGCCTTTTTTTTCACTTCTTCTACGGTTTTTTGTTCTTGTAACAACATCATTTGTCAAACTGTCTGCCGGCCTGCGTCGTAGACGCATAAGCAGTGAATAATATTGTTTTCTGCTACGCATGAAATCAGAGAAGCCACGCGTCTAATGGCCAAAGGCAACCGCTGCGCAGAAGCAGGCCGTGCGTATCTTCGCTGCAGCCATATCAATGCCAATGCCAAAAACAATAAAACGTGTGCGCTATAATCTTTCAAATGTTCAAATGTTCAAATGTTCGAATGTCTGCCTTAGCATAGCCGCATGGCTATAAAAATGAGCTGCTTGCGTTCTTCCATGCGCGCCATGTCTGCAAGGAGAAACGCCCGCCTGCCTGTCTGTCGGTTGCACTGGGTCTGTTGTTCGATTTTAAATGACACGCACTGCGCGCTCGCGTTAATTTATTTCTCAGCTCATTGCCGCCTTCAGTTTTAGTACACGTCGGCGTCGCTGCCATTGCGGCAACTTAGTAATCATTTATTGTTTTTCAAGTCTAAAAATACAAAAACAGCCGCCGCGTGAATGCGGCAAATTGCGCAGGCGTCTGTATTTGCCAACAGCGGCAACATTAGGAATGCCCGGTAATATACACATAGGCCCAACTTGCAGTTTCAAGTCAGTTTATCTGATTTTGATTTAATATGAATTTAATTGTGAAAAAATAAGTTATTAAATCGTCTTTTACTTTTTACCAAATGCTTTAGGGTAAATGCTGTCTATTGATAAAACGCTTATATTAGTTCTAAGCATATAATACACATGCTCTGCTCATGTTTATAAGCTTGACAAGCCATTGTAAGCAAAGCGTTAAACATCAAGTCGATAAGAGGTCAGCATATCTTGCGGCCAAGCCATAATAAGCGGCATTCATTGTCATTCATTGGATTTAAGTCGGAATTCATAGCAGCATTCATTAATCTTATGGACACATTAAAATACTAACGAACTTTTTACATTTGATTTGTTTTAAATGTTGTTTTTGTCATTTGGCTAATCAACTCTCGTCTAAAATGTGTTTGCTGTAAAGCAGCAATAAAAAAGTTGCCAATGCTGTTGTTGCATTGTTGTGAAATTTATACGGAAACAAATCTAATCTTGTATGGGATTTTTAATGCTTAGGAAAACTAAACCGCTGATCGATCAATTGATCTGAATATCGGCCCAGATTTAGCACGACAGCTTAGGGTAAAGCAAAGCATGGGCACTGCAAGGTAGGCAAAAAATTAGCAAATCATTCAAACATTAAAAAAAAATATATGTTAAATGTTAAGAAATAAAACTGGATTTTGAAAAATTACCTAACAAGGTTTTATTTATATAAAACAACTCAAATATGCGCATAAGCAAGTTGCTAAGAAAATTTTATGCAGCTTTAATTATTAAAGTCAGTCATTTAATTATAGATTTTAAAATTTTCAAGGCATTGAAATGTTAAGTAGCTTGAATGCATATATTTTTTTTTGTTTATTTCACACCAATATGGCTGTAGAAGAATTTGTCAATTTCATGTGTAAACATTTTGAATAATTGTAATTGTCTGCTTAAGAAGTAATGGAAATGCATATTTAATTTGTTGGCTCGCATATTTACTCACTTCGCTCAATAGGCAACGACAATTGCCTGGCCACCTGTTAACCCATTTCTGCAGCAATTGTGCGGCGGCCAAATTAGTTAGAATTGCTGCCTTAAAAGCTTTCATTATGCGCCATAATAGTGAAAATAATTTTCCCCCAAAAACAGTCAACGCAAATGGTAGCAAGGTACGAGTAAAAGCTTGACTGCGCAGCAGACATTGCGCATGCGTAACAAGACGTTCGCACTTCCGCCGCTGACAAACAGCGCCAAAGAAAAGCTAAGTCATTTGTTGTCCGACGGGAGAGCCACAGCTGCGTTCGCATGTCTGTAGACGCATAATTAAAAATGCCATTAGCAGCAAATTAGTGACGTAAAAGTCAAACAAAACAGAAAACAAAAAAAAAAAAAAAAAAAATAAAAAAATCGATAAAAAAAAATACAAAACAGAAAATTGTCGGCGCGCCTTAAGTGATCTTAGTGAGAAAAATTATAATAATAAAGTAACAATAAATAAGAAATGAAAAGGTAATTACAAAAAAAGGAAAAAAACAAAAAAAAAAAAAACGACAATTGAGTGCGGCTTCGGGACTTTGGGCTATTGTTTGTTTAGGAAGTGCGTGCAAAGTCTTTTGTGCGGCTGGTACACAGCATTGAATTAAAAGAAAATAATTGTACACACATAGAGTGTATGTTAATGCCCTTCTATTGTCTTATGTTTTAACAGAGACAGCCCCACACTTAGGTGTCACATGTAAATGTACGTTCAATGCTTATTTATTTTTACATAATATTAAAAACAAGAAATTATTTTCAACTAAAAACCTTAAGCATGTTTTTTGTTTTTTTTTTTGGTTTTCTTATATTTCTTATTTTGAACTAACTAAGTCTTATTTCTTCAAAAAGCCATAATTGTAGTCAAAAAATTATTTTAAATAGCTTGTCTGAAGTTAGTCTGTACTCTTGGAGTAGGTGACTAAATTCGTGTCCACATATATTTTGTGTTCTAAGCTAGGCTTCATATATGGTGATAGTGAAATAATTAGGCATATAAAAGTTCAGCCGGATGTGCTACTTATGATGAAATAGTTATTGTTGACAAATGTTTCAGGATTATGCGGCGGCTAGCAGGTGCAGAACGTCATGCAGTGTGCTGAGTAAGTGCGCTGAGACATTGCCAATTTTGGCGCGCTACCCATGTGCCTGACACGCATTATGGGTTGACTTTTGTTACTAAGGAAGCAACGTTCTTCAACTGCACACTTTGTAGTAGCTCTGGGTGAGCAGGCAGCGCGCTAGAGCCGCTGAACCAACGAAGCCACTAAGAGATTGTTGTAGAGCTAATTAAAATTATATTGACTGCTGCCGCTTGGCTGCATGCGTTTAATAATTGCAGCGCGTTTAAAAGCCACAAACATCATATGAGTTTGGATCGAAAGCACTTTTCAATGTTTAGAAAGTTGTGCGCTAGATAAAATTTTAGTTAATTAGATTATAGGCTGCATGCGTATGCATATACATATATGGATATATCGTCTATATATTGTGCTTAGCAACATAAATTAGCTTACATGCCATAGAAAAGGCAGACAAGAACTTTAAAGAAAAAAAAAATATGCTACGTTGGTTTGTTTTTTTTTCGTTTAAGCTGCTTAGAGCATTCTCTAGCTACTTTTGTTAAATGCACAAAAGCCAAGTTGGCAGCAGCAAAAGGAAACTCAAATTTAATGGTTGCCATAAAAACAAGGCAACGCAAGCCAAGCCAAGCCAAGCCAAGCATTTGCCATGCAACGCAGACGAAACATATGAAAGAGTTCAACACATCGCACATCGCACAACGCACATGGCACAGGGCACATGGCTGCCTGCCCTCATGCCATGCTACTGGTGTTCCAAATGTCTGCACAACAAAGCCAACATGTTACAACAACAACAACACGTGTCGCACACTTAGCATGCCATGCCTTTCTGCGTGTGCATGCGTGTGTGTGTGTGTGTGTGTGCAAAGAAAAATGATGTTTGCCTGGCTAAGCTGCGCGTGGTCATTAGGCCGTTTTTTTTTATTTTTTTTTATTTTCAATGAGTTTTCTTTTTGGCTAATTTTATATTGTACTTCTTCGACTGTAGTCAGTCAGTCAGTTTGACTTTGCTAATGAATGCGAGAAATGCTCAATGCATGCATTATGTGTAAATGTACCTAAGCAACGCTCTGCCAATCGACAAACCTATTAATGAAGTTTTTGTTTTGTTTTGTTTCTTTTCTTGTTTTTTGTTATTTTTCGTGTTGGGTCTCATGTATGCTGTACTAAATGTTATTGTATCTTAGCTTTGCTGTTTTTTTTTTTTTTTCTTCAATAAAGTCGCACTGCTTTTGAGTAGCTGTGTGTTTGCAACTGATAAGGGTGTTAAATATAAATAAAAGCAAATTTTTTTTTTTTTTCGCAGACACCACGCAAAGCCGGAAGTCACCCTTATGCACAATGTAAGAAAGAAAAAAAAAATGAAAATCAAAAAAAAAAAAAGAAAATCAACCAAAGTCAAATAAAATATTTATCGCAAGCGCAGCATATACAAAACAAACGAAAAATAAAAAGAAAAGCAAAACCAAAAAAAAAAAAAAAAAATGAAGCGAAACAATTTCAAAATACTTGACAACAATTTTTAGAAAATTTTCACCCGCATCAAAAAGAAAACGAACATACAATGAGATAAAATATGCAATTTAAATTCAATTTTGTCATAGCGCAGGCTGAGGCGATTTTGCCCAAATCAAGTGGCAGCAGCCAGCTATTATCAGCATACACTCACATCTACACATGCACATGTGTGTGTACTGCGTGAGTCTATGTGTGTGTGTATGGTGAACGAATTCGAGGGTAGACTGCACAGTCAGCCTTGTGCTGCTTGATGCGGGGGAAAGCAGCGTAATAGTGAAAATCGCTTGAAGGTAAGTTTATTATCAATATTGGCACAGGCAAAATGGGGTTAAATGCATTGTAAATGGCAGCAGCGCCTCGAACTTGTCTGCAGCAGCAAGTTTGCTACATTAATGGCATATCCTGTTCTGCACGCTGCTGAGCTCCGTTGCCTTTGCCTTTCGATTTTATTTTATGCGCCCAAAAACTCTTTGGCAAAAGTTTATAGCTTTAAATTGTGAAAAGTTGTAAGTGCTGTGCGCGTTGCAAGATTTTTTTTTTTAACATTTGATATGCCATTGAAGGCATATCATGCACACACACACACACACATGCATGCATTGTTCCGTAAGCTTGTGCCAAACTCGAAAGTCGAAAGTCTTTTCAATGCTGTGTAGCATAGTTAATTGCTTAAGTTTTTTACGCAGGCACATATTAAGTTAATCTCCAGCAGCAATGCAACTTTTAGTTTCTGTTACAGTAAGTCATTAGCAGTTCATCTGCCATTTTAACAAACTAAAAGAAGTCATATACATTTCATTTCACCAAAATTTCACCAAGAAAAAAAAAAGATTTATCATATCAGCTGCATAGTATAAATGATGATGCGGCTGCTGGGCTAGGATTAATGTGTGCAGGACCAATTAACGCAACTTCTAAGTGGAGTCACAAGAATATGCAACTATTGCCTAACACTGTGAGATCATAGTTGGATGCTATAGATCTCCATTAAACGTTCTATAAGGCGTATATTGGATGCGAAAGTGCCAACGCAAAACTTCAGTAAACAGTCTCGAAGTAAGCATGCCGCCCATGCTATCAAAAGTGGCCACCGCAAGTGGCAGCTTGAGCAGGAATTTGGTAACATGTGAGTGGCGCATAAAGGCATAGCGTGAGTGCCATGCCAAAGTCAGGCCGAGCTGTACGCAACAGCATCAGCATCAGCATCAGCTTGAGCTACGTTTTTAAAATATGCAAGAATAAACAGCAAATAACTAGAGAAATACTTGGAACCTATTTAGTTTGACATGAGCATGGGCCAGTTATAATAACTTGAGCACAAAATGCCTAAAACACTCAACCACAAAGTTGTAATCCAAAACTGTTTTTGATGGACTTCCGCTTTGCGGTGGTGTCAAATGACAGCAACGACACCGTCACCGTCATCGTCACCGCCACGAAAAAACCTTAAAACAAAATACGCAAAAAGAGTGTGCGGCAGAGACAGCGGAGGAGGCAGCGGCAGCGGCTCAGCGGCTCATCGGTTGCCTGCTATGCATGTGTTGACCGCCTGGCTGCACGTCTGTCCGGCTGTCTGTCTGTCTGTCTGTCTGTCTGTCCGATTGCCTGTCTGCTTGACTGGTTTGCTGGCCAACCGCAAACTCCAACTTGAAAACATATTTAAGAACGTGTAGAAGACGTTAAAACCGACAAGTGAACCATTCAAGCGTTACAACTAAAGATATCATGTGTACTTAGAGGCGAATGGAGCGAACGAATGTCGAACGTGGAACGTCGAACGTTGAACGCTGAACGTTCAATCGACAACTGCCAAACGCACATGGAAAGCCACTTTGGCTTGGCATTGTCAAGATGGCTTGTCAAATTAGTTTCAACATTTACTTGTCACTTGCGTTGTGCATTTGTAGGCACATCAAAGCACAAAATTCCAATGAATAAGGGTATAAGATATTATTATATGTACATATTTCGTGCCTAGAAGTTGTATAGCCACAGTACTCACTCGCATATACATATGCACACGAAACGATGTGACAATAAATTGCCACAAATATAGCTTGCAAAAAGTTTTGATCGAATTCTGCCTTAAGCAGGATGTTCCGGTGTCTTGACAAAGAAGCAGCGGAAGAAATCTTAATGTAGCTCTATACATTGTGAATAATTTCAAAGAAATCCTGTCATGAACACAAAGATGGAATATAAGAATCTTGCAGACAGGAGTCACCGTCGTTATTAGATAAACATTTTCACTAATAAAATATCTCAAATGTCAAATGTATATAACAACAATTTTATAGTATACATAACTGCATAACTTGCATTTACGTGGTGCACTTGTTCGAGGTAGCACTGTAGTGTACTGTAATGTGCGTGTAGCTATTATGAATTCTTATAAATACGCATTTGTACTTGTATATTTTGACATATCTGTAACAGCAATGGCATCACCATGCAGATCCGAAAACAACAACAAGAACAACAACAACAATTCTACAGCAACAACACAAGAGCATCGATATCGATATCAATAGCAATATCAAATATTGTATAATGCAATTAACAACATTATGTATGTTTTCTGTTTGTATGATTGCATGTATAATATTTTCAAGCATCAATTTCAAGTATGAGCACAAATATTGACTATTGACTATTGACAAACTTCAGGCCATATCACGTCACGCACGCTATTACATGTGTGCAGCTTGGCGGCGTGCGTTACAGAGCTTGGCTTGACTCTTGGCTCATAAATTAGACAACTTTTATTTATGCGAAGTATCTCTTGTAACTTCTATGCGCTAATCATGCAGTTTCTTTTTTTTTCAATTTTCTGTTTTTCTTGTTTATTTCATTGTGCCTTTTATCTGTCTGTCTGTCTGCCTGTCTGTGCGTCTGTTTGACTGTCGAAGTGTCTATAAATTGAGCATTTTTATTATTATACAATATTTTATGTGTATGCATTTGTGATGAGCCTCCGCTTGGCGTCAGTCGCATATGCGTATAGAGGCTAACAATTCGAGGCAGTATCAGTGTCTATCAATTAGCATTTAATCATTTATTTATTTGGGCGTCAATTTTGAGATGGTTTGCTTTTTCTGCTTCTTGCCTTTAGTTGTTTTTTTTTTGTTTTTCATTTGTTGTTGTTGCCGTTGCCCATTTAAAAGTTTATTTTCATTTGGGTTTGCTGGTTTGATAAGCCAATGCTGTGCTAATGTCTGTTCAATGCAACTGTCTATCAATTTGATGTAATACGATTTTATAGTTTTTTCTTTTATTCTTTTTTTATTTGTTTGTTATTTTTGTTTTTTTTTGTTTTTTTTTTGCTTTGTTGGTTGTCCAATTCGATTGCATGAGTATGCATGTGCATATGTTTGTACGTGCGATGTCGCATCGAAGTTTGTTTTGCTTTTGATTTTATTTTATTAGATTTGTTGCATATCGTTAAAAGTTTATTGCATTCAATGTTAATGGTCTCTGTAAGTGTCACGCACAATAAACATTATGTCATGTATTGCGAAAGAAGTTTAATTATTTTGTTTGCTCTGTTAATTGGTAAACATAAAAATTGCCTGATGTCAATGTGCATATTTATTATATCACAAGATAAGTCAATTCAATTACTCAACTTTATTTGAATATAATTATATTTATAGTTAAAGTTAAAAAAAATGCCATTATTTGTTTTTTTAAAAATGCATTCTGCCATTTTCAGTTAGGCATTATTGTAGACAAAAATTAATTTAATACATAACTATTAATGGTTTTTACGTTATTAACTTTTTTTGACGGCTTTCACTTTGCTTTATTAGCTGTGTATTTTTTGTGCGAAGTTTATGACAAAGAGTTTTTAACTTTAAGCAATTTAAATTTGATTACAATTAATGCTGCTCCAACCAACAGATTATCAAAAATATGCATCAATAAAAAACCAAAAGAAGAAAAACTAAAACGATAAAAGAGCTGAGGCAGTCAGCACCCAATAAACAAAACCTGATAAACTTATGTTATCTGAGATGCATTTTTACTATAATTAATTGCATTGATTTGAAGTAAACTTTCTGTTTCAGAAAAAAACAAAACAAAAAGAAAATCTAATCTATTTTAGAATTATGCATTTTTAATTATGAAAATTTGAATAGGCTTTCTTGATTTTGAAAGTGTTACTTTGCCGAGATGTAGTATATTCAAAGCAAGGTAAAATAATTCTATGCTCAAAATTTCAAATTTTTCGAATCAAAATAAAAATCGACGCATTATATTATTAAAATATTAATGCATTATATCATATTTTTATTTTACAGAAAGTGTTCTGGCATAAGTCGCAGATTTATGTGCAGTCTTGTGGTCTTTAATATATCATTAGCATATTAAGTAAGAAATTTATTATTAGTAAATGTCTGCAGCGAGAAGCCCGCGAGACGCAAGAAACGTCAAGAATCTATGTAAAGCATTTGTATTAAGAAATCGATGCCATATGTTGCATTTATCGTGACAAGAAGCGAAACTATTATTTATAATATGTATTAGAGCTGCTGTGCTGCCTGGCTGCCTGGCTGCCCCTGCTCGAATGCACAAAGCAAACTTTTGTGGAATTTCGAGTGTTTCCGCGCTCAGCGCATATCAATGTCAAAGAATCTGGCTAATAAAAATAATAAAGAAAAAAAAAACTCAAAGAAAGAAAACCATAATAATAAGCAACACTTCACTGCCACTTCACAATAATTCTTCTCGTGCCGCATTTTTTTTTTGTATTTTTTATTTTTTTCATTTTATTTAGTTTTGGTTATTTTTGTTGTTGTTTCGATGCATAAGCAAAGTAGTCGGAAATCAGCCTAAAATATCTACATAAGCAGCAGCAGCATCTACTATATACGATATGCATAAGAAGTAAAAATAAAAGCCCCTAACGCGCTGACAATGAAATGAATGGGCTTCCTCATTTAATTTTCAAGCAAAAGAGATTTTTGTCTTTTTCGTATTTTTTTTTTTTTTTTGGTGTTTTTTTTTTTTTTGCGCTGCCTTCATGTGTTTTTGGCTTGCTGCAAAACTTTTTCGTAGGATTTGCCGCTTATGGCTTGCTTGGAAAAAGACTGAAGCAACGGCAACAACAAAAGCAACAGCAGCAGCCAAAGCAAGCCTACACATGCGTTGTGCGGTTGTGCTCCAATTCGAACAGGCGCACAGAACACAGAAGCTGCTCACAGCAAAGGCCAGCGCCAAGTTTTGGCTGCTCTTGCCTTGCTTGCTTTAGTCAAAAATGTTTGCTTGCTTGCCTTTGTTTTGGTTTTGGGTTTATGCTCTTGTTGTTGTTGTTATACGCTTGTTGCATGCGTGACATGATTTTTGTGGAATGATAAACTTTTATTTTCGACAACAACATGAAATGGAGACTGCCACTGCCGCAGCTACTGTTGCTGTTGCTGATGTTCCTGTTGCTGCTGTTGATGCTGCTGTGGCTGTTGCTGTTGCTGTTGATAATGATGATGACAATGGGTTTGCATGCTGACTGACAAGCAAAGATACGTTTGGCCATGTGTGTGGGAAAAGTAGCTCTGTCTGCTGCCTTTTGATGGCAGCGCATGGCCAATTAGAATTTTAAATGTGTCTGTCAAACTTTACGGATTGCGCACAAATGAGCGCAGCGAAAAAAACACCAAACAAGTTTTTATTCCATATATTTTTTTTTTTTTAGATTTTATTAGCCTGCTATCATTTTGATTTATTTAAATTCGTTTAATGATTGCTATTTTTTATTTTTATTTTAATTTTTTTTTTTTTTCAATTTTATTATAAACACTTTCATTTTTAGTAAAGTAGAAGTATAACTCACCTGTGCTGATGAGGATGATAGCTCATGGCGGACATCAATGGTCGATGATGAAAGTATTGATACTGCTGCAGATGATGGCCGTGATGCTGCAGATAGCCTGCATCGGCGCTGACTGTCGCATTTGCATTTAGAAACGGCGACGTGGCGGCGGCACTTGCTATTTGGCCAATTGCACTGGCAGCGTTGCCATGGTGATGATGCTGAAGATGCTGCCCATCTAGGAATATTGCCGTGTATTGGGGCGGATAGGCGCCACCCGCTACACCAACAACAGGTGTGCTACGCTGCGCAGCGGCAGTTGATCCGTTGCCACACTTTGATTTGCTTTTGTGTGCTTTGCGCCGAGTGCGCTTGCTTTGGCGTGAGTCTGCGCGTGAGCACGTGCTTGTATTGAGCATGTCCGCAACTGTTGCTGCTGCTGCTGCTGCTGCTGTTGCTGCTGCTGCTGTTGCTGTTGCTGTTGGTGTTGCAGTTGCAGCTGTTGTTGCCGTTGCCATTGCCATTGTGCCACCGCCCATGCTGCCAGCGACCAGTGAGTGGGCGATTTGGGGGCTGGCGAGCTGCTGCATGGAGCCCGTGCAGCCAACCCCTATGCCAGCAGCACTCATCCCACCCGCAATGGCCATGCCGAGATGACCTATGATGCCACTCGCAATGGAGGGTGGAAAATGCAGTTCACTGTAGATGCTCGATTCGAGCATATTGCTCTCCGAAGATGTACGATTCAACACAAACTGTTCGAACTCGGCATCATGCGGTGATAGATCGTGTAACTCAGTATCATCGTCAGCATCATCGTCAGCATCATCGTCAGCATCAACATCGGCTGCGCTGACGTCGGCGTCGTTGACTTCAACAGCGTCGCACTCACCGTTGCTCAAATTATCAGCAGCATTTTGGCTTATTAGCAACGCGCTGCTTTCTGCTGCTGCATCGTCGGTGTTGGCCGCATTGAAGGAATTGTTGCATTGACTTTTATTGTTATTGTTATGTTGGTTGTTGTTGTTGCTGTTGCTGCTGCTGCTGCAGTTATCGGCCGTGCTGGGCATATCACAGCGACTTTGATAGAGACTGTTGCTGCTGTAGCTGGCGCTAATCACAATTTCCGGTATGACAACTGGCTGAGCATCTGCCAGATCTGCACTTGGGGGCGTACCGTTGCCATAATCACTGACGGCGCCAGTTATTGTGCCATTTTCAAAGACAATTGTTGATGCCAGCGCCGCGTTATTCATTGTTTTAATTATATTTTTTTCTTTTTTTTAATTATTTTTTTTTAGTTACTAAACTAAGCACGTTTCTCAAACACTTCTTTGCGCAGTTTCTTTTCTTGTTTTTTTTTTTTTTTGGTTTTAATTTAACAAAAAAAAAAAATAAATTACTTATTATAACACAGTTTGAACAAAAAAAAAGTTGAAAGAACTCATTTTTTTTGCACTTAATTTTTTGAAAAGAATATTTCTCAAAGATTTGCCGCAAAAACACAAAAAAAAAAAAAATAATCCAAAATAGTCGTAATTTATTTGATTTTTCACATGAAAATGCACGTAGTCTCCGTCATGCGTACCTCCACGTCAGGCGTACCGCCAAAAACTGATTTCTTTCTACGTAGCGTTTGTGTTTACTTCGACTGTTGCGGCTGCTTCTGCTTCTTCTGCTTAGTCTGCTTTGTCTCGGCGACCGTCGACCGTCGAACGTCGACGCTTAGGTCGCAAACAACCACCGCAAGCAGCAACACCATCACTTACCCATTGTTAGCGTCGTTTCGTAGCGCAGGCCTGGCTCTCTCTGCCTGTGTTGACGTGCATTATCATTCACGACGTCATCATTGCCGATTGCAGCAAGTCAGCAAAAACAACAACCACAACAACAACAACAACAACAGCGTTAGCTACGTAGCAACGCCAATCGAGTATCATATGCGCCCTCACAATCGCTCTTGCGCTCTCTTGAATATTGAATACGTGTTTGTGCGCTGTGCTGCCCTTTTTCTGAGGGTTTCTATTGCTTCGTTGTTAGCACAGGCTGGGCTGCGGTTAATGTGGCCCTAAATTAAAACGTATACCATAGTATAAGCAACATCTGACATGTTTGTGAAAAGCTGATAAAAAGTTTTTTAGTTTCAGAGAACATTTAATTTGAAATAATTATCTCAAAGAGCTCGCTAAGATATACAATGTAAATGTCAGCAGAATCTCGCGTGTTTACAATTTTTATTTGAAACACACGTCAACTACTGATGTTTTGTCTTACTTTAGATCTATTGCGACAATATTTTTTAATATATTATAATCTAATTGCTCATGAGATACGTAATTGATAATATGAAAGATCTTGTCTGGAAACATACAGATAACTGCGTATTCCAAAAAACATTAAAAAAAAAAAACAGACAACAAATATTATCGGCTCAAAAAATGGACTAATACTAAGACTATTATTATATATATATATAGTTATAGATATTATATAAATTGGGATTTCAAGATAAACCATAACATAAATTTACTATGTTGCATTATCTCATTGCAGCAATTTGGCGCCCTTCTCAAACAGGTTTCGCTCCTGGTGCGAGTGCGCTCTCAGAACTTGCTCGTAACTCCTAACCCAAACACATGAAATGTAAAATATTGTTGCAGATATATTGTTGTTGTTGTTGTTATTGTAGCGGCCGTGGATGTTGTCTTCCTTCTACAGCTTCTGCTTTTTGAAAAATGAAGCCAAACAAAAACACAGAAACCAAGCCAAATGGGGAATCATCAGCATCAAGAATAACAACAACAACAACAATAATAACAACAATAAGAACAATGACCAAAAAATTCTAACCAAAAAGAAACATTTGTTTAAATGCAATTTCACTGCAATGAGAATGAAGTTGACTTGAGTTTAGTTTCGAATGGGGGAAATGGTTTTTTTTGGTTTTTTTATTTGTTTCAAAGAAATGCAAATAATTTTAAATAACAATTTAATTAAATTAAATAGAAAAGAAAATAAAGCTACGTTGGCTTAATATGAAAATCGATCGTTGACTCGGACTCTGGCTAACTCTGGCTGAGACATTCTACGCAAAAATTGTTGCAAATTGCTGCAACATGTGCCCAGCGTCGCTGGCGTGCGGTCAAGTGGCATCTGCAGCTGCATCTGCCGCTGCAGCAGTTAGCCAAGGTTTTGCCGCTTTGCCGTTTAGTTGCTTTGTTGGTTTTTGTGGCGAATTTATCAACATTTGGCAAGTGCTAAATTTAAGCTAAAACGCAACATGCTTTTAGCGTCAATAAGCGCCGGCCGGCTTTGCCAAAACTGGCCGGCAACAAATGGCTAATAATGACAGGCTGTGTGCTTAATCAACGAAACGTTGTCCTTTTTTCTTTTTTTCTTCGTGTTTTTTCCTTATTTTTTTTTTTTTTTTTTGGGTTTTTTGTGTAGTTTTTTTTTTTTGGGGGATTTTATGTTGAGAGCATGTCTAAGTTTTTGTTGTTGTTTTGCTGATTTCATAAGACGCATGTGTTTGATTACTTTGGACCAAGTTGCGGCGCGTTTCGAAAATTGATACGGGCGATAAGGGCGAGGTCAGATGATCGTCTAGAGTCAGGGCAAATTATAGCGCATTTGCAGTTTGTGGTTAACGCTCCGGCACAGATATAATAACCCGGCATTTTATAAAATTATGCCTTATTTTCTATACACAGGCTCATGCTCATGCTATCTCGCTCTAGCACGCTCACTTGCTACCTCTTTTGCTCACTTTAACATACCTACATACATACATACATACATGCATGCATACATATGCTGCAGCGCTTTATGCAAGGCATGTATAATTTCAATTTCGATATTTCCAACATTCAGCTTAATCATACTTAATCATAAGCAATGCTATGCGATGTGTTTCGATTGTGTGTTGTTGCTCTTTTGCCTTTTTTTGGTGCTTCTATTTTGTCGTTGTTGTTTTTTTTTTTTTTAGTTTATTGTGTTGTGTTTTGTTATGTTGTGGCTTGGCCAAATTAGCCGCCATATCAAATGCCTCATCATGTTAGCAATTTCTGTGTCTGGCTAACAAATTCACTCAGTCATAGTTAGTTAGCCACATGCTACACTGACTATGTGCCACAATAAGCCACAATTCAAGGAAGCAGCGGCCCAAGCCGCAAAAGTGAAACGCGCAGTAAAAGTGACTAAAAGCATCTGCCGGCTAACTGCATAACGCGTCGTGCCTGCTAAGCCGCTTCTACACAAGCCGCTCACGTCCTAACAACAAATGCATGCATACATTTAGCTATGTGTGTGTGTGTGTGTGTGTGTATGCATGTGTGAGTCTATATGTACGTTCGCACGCCTGCGACCCTACAGCATTGCGACCCTTTTACAGTTTTTGGTATTCTTCAGAAAAGCACGCGCTAAGTCATAATCACCAATTAGACGCTTTTCAATTTTTGGCGTTGGCTGGCACAGTGTGAGCCAAGTTGATGGATGAATGGCTGGACGTCTGGACGACGGATAGCTGGACGGTTGACTGGTTGACTGGCTGACTGGCTGGCTGGCTTTGCTGGCTGGCTGAGTTGTTGCTTGTAGTGCATGGCCATGGCTTGGCTCTAAGTCAAGTCAGTTGGACCGTTGGACAGTTGTTCGCTTGTTATTGTGGCTATGTGTGCTTACTGTGTGCGTGAGTGTGCGTGAGTGTACGTGAGTGTTCGTGAGTGTGCGTGAGTGTGTGTAAATGCCAGCTTGCTTATGCGGTTGCATATCTTTAGTTGTGTTTTTGGTTTGCTCATGGTCAGCTTGATGTGGCTTTAGTTATTTGATCATATGTGGTTGGTCATATTGTATGCCACAAGTACGTATGTGTGTGCGAGTGCATGTGTGTGTGTGTGTGTGTACATGTCAGCAGTTGTCTGCGGTTACCTCATGTCAGTTATTATGAACTTTAGCTCTTCGGGTTATTCAGCAGTTGTTGCCATGCAAGTATGGTTAGGACAGCATATTAGCTTTGTTAATAAAAAAAAAAAAAAAAATAAAAAAGAAAAACAAGGAAAAAAGAGCAAGAGAAACTAGAAAGGCAGGGCTATAGTCGGGCGTAACCGACTATAGAAAACCCTGTACCGAAGCCAAAACTTAATATGTTTTTTTGTTGCTTTAATATTTTGTATTCATTATGTAAGGATATCTCAAGAAAAAAAAATTTTTTATTTTGTAAAAGCCATTTTTCGGCCGATCGTTCCTATGGCATCTATATGTTATAGTGCAGCGATATTAATCATATTTAGGAATATGATTTGAATTTACTTAGAATCAATAAATCCAAAATTTGGTATCGATATCTTAATAAACAAAAAA
>JBAMBQ010002908.1:0-17376 GCA_037044495.1 Stegana nigrithorax
AGTAATAAACTGCGGGTAGCCTTTGCCAACCGACAAATCACAACAAACCGAAAAGTTAATGTTTATCTTAATATTTTTCCCACAACCGGCACGTCTCACTGATGCGAGCCTTGCTCGGGGCCAAACGGAAAAGAATTTGCACATATTGTGCACTGGTAAGTTAATAAGTTTCGTACCAATTGATTTCTGGATTATTTCGAATTTTATTAATATTTATTGTTTATGTTGTCTAAAGGGATACAGAGTCATTCCTTTATTTTCTTTGTTCATAATTTAATTCTTTGCGTTTTGCCATTTTGGGTTACATAAGCAGCAGAATCACATCGAAATTGTACACAACATTAACTTATTGCCTTAGCAGCAAGTACAGCATGCATAATTTCCACGCAATTGAGGCAAATTTCATAGGAAATATGGAAACCACGTGTACTTTGTTGCGAGGCAAAATACTTTTGTGAGATCGAAATTTTCGGCAGAAAATGATTGCGCCTCAATAGCTAGCTAACGGATCATCGAATATGATCCGTAGTTGGGTTAACTTGTTGTGAAAATATGCCTTTAGCAGACGAGCAACATTTTTTTTCTATTTTTCCCATTGTTGTTATTTTATAAGCCAACAAATTCAAATTTTTGCATGAAAACCAATAGGCAAAATACTTAAGTGACACACTGTACATACATAATATGTATTACATATGTATACAATTGTTACAAATTAGTTATTAAATTATGCAAAAATATTAATTAAATGTGTCTTCGCTAGTTAACCATTCATTCATTATCAAAAATATAGCCTAAAATAGACAAAATTCACACTAGCACAGAATATGTATAATAAGAAGACGCATGACCCCGTTGAAAAAATTCATATGCGGCGTTGCAATAAAATTTTTTATAGCTTTTTTTGCTATACTGTTTGTGGCATACTCATTTCTTGTTTCGATTGTAGTTGTTGTGCTAGTCGAATGCTCTGATTTGTTGTTGCGCTTTTTTTCTTTGTCGGTGCTAGTTGTATGTGTGTGGTGATTGTCTTCATATACAAAGCCTTTTTTTGATTGTAGTTGTTTGCCTTCCAACACACGCTGCCCGCCGCTGCCTGATTTTGTCATTTCAATTTAGCATGCCGTTTGTATGAGATGCGCATTCTTAGTATATATATTCTCTGACAATAGGCATTAGTGAGAACAGTACATGAATAGGCAGAAAGGGAAACAATATCATTTGAAATCTCATGAAAACCGCATACACAAAAAAATAAAAACCGAAATCAAAGTAAAGACAAGCAATTGTCATCAAAGCATGAGAGCGAGCAGCACATGCATAGCAAAGGAAAGAAACACAAACATAAAGAGCAGAAAATATTCATATATTCTCTAGCCACAGTGAATTATGGAAAATTATAGCAGTTTGCCTTCCAACACACGCTGCCCGCCGCTGCCTGATTTTGTCATTTCAATTTAGCATGCCGTTTGTATGAAGTACGCATTCTTAGTATATATATTCTCTGACACTAGGCATTAGTGAGAACAGTACATGAATAGGCAGAAAGGGAAACAATATCATTTGATATTATGATTAACAATATCATCATTTGCGGTTTTCAGCATACACAAAAAAATAAAAACCGAAATCAAAATAAAGACAAGCAATTGTCACCAAAGCATGAGTGCGAGCAGCACATGCATAGCAAAGGAAAGAAACACAAACATAAAAAGCAGCAAATATTCATTTAGTTTCTGGCCACAGTCAGTTATGGGAAAATTATAGCAGTTTGACTTCCAACACACGCTGCCCGCCGCTGCCTGATTTTGTCATTTCAATTTCGCATGCCGTTTGTATGAGATGCGCCTTCTTAGTATACATATTCTCTGACCTAAGTTAGATTTAAGAATGAATTTTAAAAATCACTCACCCATTTTATTGGTATTGCTGATGCCGAAACCGAACAAAAAATGGACGGAAGAAGAAGTGACGAAAATACTGAATGTTTTTTATTGTTATGAATATTTTACTCAAAAATAATTTTGTTCTTTACCAAACAACTGTTATATATGGAGTTTGTCACAAGTGTTGCACAGAAAACCAAAAAGGTCGTTCAGAATTGATGGCAAATATGTTTTTTTTTTTTTCAAACAAATCATAATCGAAGAGCAGCCTCTCTCCGCAGTTCCTTCGCTAATATGTGCACGTGCGTGCACAAATGCTCAAAGTCAAATTCACAAGACTCTAAATTACCCTAATGTGTTACCAGCATGCATAAACGAAATTGCATGAAAGAGAAAAAGGCATTGGGCATAAGCTAGCATTGCTGGCTTTGCTCTCGCCAAAATAGTCATCATGTCTCGCTCCAAGCAAAAGAGCGTAAGCGAAAACTTTTTTTTTTATATCCATTGCACATTACAATCCAACAGGGCTAATCCACGATTCAATAATAGTTTTATTGCTTTCATATTTTTTGTTAATTATCTAACGATATCTCAAGAAACAAAAAAGTTTTTCTTAGTAAAAGTCGGTTTTCGGCCGATTGTACCTATGGCAGCTATATGTTATAGAAAACCGATATTTATCATATTCAGGTGTATGATTGGTTATTATTATTAAAAATTATTAAATCCAAAATTTGGAAACGATATCCAAATATGATGGTTGTTGGTCTAACCGTTTCCGAGATCCATGCGTTGATACAGATAGACAGACGGACATGGCTTTTCGATGTTGATCAAGAATAGATATAGTTTGTAGGATCTGCCACGTCTTTTTCTGCCTGTTGCATACATTTGCGCAAGTTTAATGTACCTTTTCCATTTTTTAATTTATCAGATATGATCAATGGATTCTTTAAAGCTATTCGCACCGAATGAACAAATTTAACAACCGAACAGTCATCCATCTTAGTAGAAAGTATGCTTAGACGCTTAGAGGCTTTTATTAAAGCCCAGGAACGTCAAACCAACTACTAGATGTCAAAAATTCGACTTACAGTAACATTTTTCATAAAGGCATACCGTGCCAAAACTTTTTTGATGTGTTTTTCTTGACTTCGTTTTTCTTTTATTTGTATTATGAGTTGGGTATGAGATAATGAAATATTTTTTGGTGTGTTGTATTTCGAGTGAACTAATTTTACTAACTGCTTCGCGAAATTTTTGAGAAAATTTAGTTTCGATAATTCTTTTCTGTGTTAGCAACCCTAAACATGAATCCTAAAGAAAATTATAGCCTGTCCTGGGCCTATTTATATTGAGATCGAATCAATAGTTTAATAGTACATGAGGTGAAAACAAATAAAATACTAATTTAATGTCGCTATATTTTCTGCATTGCCCACTGTGCGACGGCAACAACGCATGTTGCTCGAACGCGTATACGAGCATGAACACGCGAACTCGGCCATGAACACACCCCCGAAATGCAAAGAAAAGCAAAATAAATAAAGGGAAACATTTTATAACTGACGTCGCACACAAACAATCAGCCAGTATATCTTAAAAACGTAACCAAGGCTGAGCGCAACGCATGGAACTTGTTCAATTAGAAACGCCTTTTGTTTGTTTTGGTACGAAAAATTTAAACCAAAAATGAAAAAAAGGGAAATTACCGAAAATCAATTACAACAAAATTCAGTCGAAACTTTATAAAAAACAACTTTACTTAATTCAAATGTGCTGTTATTAATCGATAAAACGGCTATCATAACAATCGAGCAAAAGCAAATAAAAAGGAATACGACAAAAAAATGTTTACGTGAAGTGTTGGCTGCGCTGCAAAAAAAAAAAAAAAAACAAAAACGATGTGTTGTGAACATACAGTCAAACTTCCAACTCGAACTTCTGTCACTCGAATTTTCTATAACCATACCATACATTGTTGTCTCCTTAACTCGAAGTCGAACTTATTCTTTGGATAATGGTGATTCGAGTTGTGGAAGTTTGACTGTATTTGCAATAACAACACAACGCAACAAAAACAATTACGGCAACCTAGACACTTCTTACTATGGACCACTGAGGCAATAATAACATATTACAACGAAACGCATAGCAATAGCAACAACAGCAGCAGCTTATTGCCGTATATACGCTGTATTACATGACCTAAGGATAGCTCAACCAGCCATCAGCTGCTTGCAAGCACATACATTTTGCCACGGCGAAGCGCAACTGACGTAAAAACCCAAAAGCTTGCTGAGCACATACATAGACGCATACATAAGCATATAGCATTATGGATATTCCCTTTTCGATACTCCTATTGCTATGCCTTATTTTTCTAATTATCGGCGCAGTCATAATGCTACTGCTACAATATTATCTCTATTTGCGATTCTCCAATCTGCCTGAGGAGAGCGATGAACAGAAGCATATCAACGCAAAATATTCGTTGCCATTGGTAAGCTAAAATTTCATATCAGCTGCCTTCTCCTTTTGGTGTTATTCTTATGATGATTAACAATCTCGTTGTTGTTCGTAATTTGTGTATTGCTGTTGTTGTTTTTTGTCTTTCCTTCCTTCTTTGCATTTCTTGCTTCTTTTTCGCCCACCTTGCATGTGCTTCCGAAAAGGGCATAAAGCAAACCGCACGAGCCATTAACGCAGCAGCAGCAACAACGTCACATGCAACCGCCGTAGCAGCAGGAGTAACAATAACACCAGCGACTGCACCTAGCAGCGTTTCAACGTCATCTACGCATGCAATCAACAGCAGCGGCGGCACGAACAGCACGATGAGTACAGCCGCTGCTGCCGCGGCCGTCGCTACTTCTGCTTTGGCGCACGCTGGCAACGCCATTAGCGAGCCATCCGCATTGGTATCGTTGAACTTCGTCATGCAGTTTCTATTTCACGAACTCAAGAACTCAAATCGTGTGCGAAAGTGGGTCTATCGTAAATTGTCACTGGAATTGGATGAACTTATTGCGAAAACGACAACGGGCAAACTTTTTGACAAACTAACGGTAAGTGAATGAGTCAGGCAACTGCCTAAGCCAGTGTGACGGTGCATGGGCATTTACCCAGTGATGCACAACGACGCTGTTAGTTGACGAATTATACGCATTAGATACGAAATAAAAATGCAAATTAGAAAGCCATGATGAAAATACTTTGATTTGCAACTAAGACTACGGTACTCTTTGTTGCACGGTTCCACGATTCAAGTTATTTGACCGTATCTGCGCTTGTGTGGCAACAACAGTAGCAATGATTTTGTTGTGCTTAATTTACAGATCAAGGAACTTGGGTTAGGTGATCAGTTTCCGGAGATCAAGACGCTGCGCGTGCACAATGTCGAGTTGAATGAAACCGAAGGGCGCATTGAGAATCTGGATTTATTGCTGGAGATACATTACGCAGGCAATTTCTGTACGACAATCGACGCCGACATGGTGTTGGGCAAGAAGGGCTCGCTGACATTAAAGGGTAAGTTTTGTACTGTCTTTGAGCTTAGTTCGTTAACTAATACGTTGCGCAGTTAAACAACTTTCAGGGATGGCGCGTCTGCAATTCACACGCCAACCCTACACGCACTGGTCTCTGAGTTTTCTCGGCGATCCAGATCTTGATTTGGCCATTGAATCGCGTTACCAGGGTCGCCAGATGCAGTCAAACATAACATCACTCATTTCGAATCAGATACGGAAAGCTGTACGACGCAAGCATACGCTGCCTAACTACAAATTGCGCTATAAACCCTTCTTCCATAAAACACCCGAGGAGGATGTCGGCGATAGTGACATACAAGCCAATGGCCAGATTGAAGTTAAGGTGGCCGAATTGTCACGTCTTATGTGTCCGCTAACCATTACAGATGTGTATTGCACGTTAACGCTGGCTTCGCTGCCATTCGTCGAGGCACGCCAAAAGGATGACCGCCATGTCATCGTCTCCTTGGATGTGGAGATACACAAAGCAAAGAATCAACAAATCGGTATTGTCTTCAAACAAAGCGGGGAGCAGCATTGCATCGAGATCGAGGCTGTGCTGCCAAACACGCCGGCGTGTAAGTCTAATTTACGCACAGGCGACATCGTACATGCCATCGATGGCAAACGCATTGTCTCCATACAACAGGTAGCCAAGGTGGTCAAGAGCATTCAAAACACTGTGTTTAGTTTACGCATTGAACGTGTCATACCGGGCATCATACGTAACGACGCTATTTTGGAAGATTTGGAGTTATACGAGGACTTAGGTGATATTCGTCTGAACTACACGAGTAATACAATGCTTAAGCCCACCGGTTGCACAGATCCATCGGAGCACAGCATCAAACAGCTGATGGCGCGTAACAGCTCCGCTGAGCGAGCTACTTCGAGCGAGTCCAGTCTAAATAATACACCGACCAGTTCGCCGAAGAAAACCAAACTGATCGCTAAGGCGCTTAAGAAGACCATTTCGCGCGAACCAAGTGAAAATCGCGACGATGAGTCCAAATCAACGAAAGCGGCAGCTGTTGCCTGCAAACCGTTGTCTATGCGACCATCCCGCACCACTGGCAACTATGTCGAGCACTACCAACAGCACTCAACCATTGACTGCCCGCTCAGCACACTCATACACATGGACGATCTGAGCTACTTCAAGTTGAATGCGGAGAGTCGCTATTTAAACATCTGTATATATGGGAAAGCGCAAGGCGAAACCGAGCTGCTGGGCTTCGTGAATGTGTCGATAACCCAAATGCTCACTGAATGCTGCGAAACGAGTCTGACTCAATGCATCAAGATATATGAGTTGAATCCGCCAATCACACAGGATGTGTAAGCAACCGCTGTTATGCGAGAAAAGTATTTGTGTCTAAACATTTTGAAACTTCCACAGTAAAGTGCATAATCTATCACATCAGTCCGGGTTTAATCGCAATCTTTGTTTTGGCGATATACTCGTCGCTTTCACCTGGGATGGCAATCCAAATCTAGTAAGCACAGAGACGCCGGCCAAGCAAAAGGGCAAGCTTAAAACAAAGTGAGTTACACCACCACAGTGCTTAAAAATCATCTACCTAAAAGGCTAGAATACCTAAATCTCTAAAAAATCAAATTAATACTAATCCAACCCAAATCATTGCCACCGACATCCTAACGCTCAAAACAAAAAAACTTCCCCACATTTCTATATAAAATTCGATTGCATTTAAATACTGATCATCGATTCTTACTTACTTATCGTTTATCATATTTTCTTTTACCAGAACTAACAGTTACTCGAACGAAACGGAAAGCAACAATACGGATGGAGTGCCCGAGAAGCCTATCACGAACCCAGATGCCGTCACAACCGGAATCACGCGTGCGCACAATTTCATACGTACGCATTTCCAACGTGCAACACAGTGCGATTTTTGTGGCAAGAAGATCTGGCTTAAGGATGCAGTACAATGCCGCGAATGCTCGATGTGCTGTCACAAGAAATGCATTACCAAGTGTCAGAACGCCACCGTCTGCGGACCTGTAGACTGTAGCGCCGCTTTGCAGCAAAGTTCATTCCCCAGGCCGACGACACCGTCAAATACAACACCGGAGTTTACCGTCACTCAAGCGGACAACCTTGAACGTGAGGAGGCTGAAGAAGCGCTGGCTAAGTACTCAACTGCCAACAATGCTAACACAAGCTACGGAACCAATGTCAGTGGTGCCGAGGAAGATATCAAATTACAAGCTCCCACAATGCCTATCGCTGGAAACGATGTGCATCGTTCCAGTCTGACTGGTCTCTTGGCGCAGGGCATTAAACGTGTCAATTCCGCTAACAATTTGGCCATACCCGGCATTGTTTCAACGCTAACAGGTGGTGGTGGTGGTAGTGGTGGTGGGTCTAGTGGCGTTGGCAGTCGCACAGGAAATGCATCCGTTGGTGTTGGTATTACAAATACGAAAAGTTTACCACCAAGCCCACAACATACTCCCTCACGGTATGAATCTGAGAATTAAGACCCAAGCTGCTGAAATAAATTAACCAAATCCTTACAGCAAACCGTCTCTTATCATAAACATACCAAATCCTTTCGAATGGGTCACTCTTAATCTGGAGTCCCTGCCGCCGGACATTGAGCGCCTGAGTGAGGAACAAATCGAGACAATCGCCGAACCGATTCTGGGCATATCAAAAGATGAAGATGTCATGACATTAGCCAAAACTGCCAGTAAGAATTTATATGCGGATACCATTCCTAAGGCCAGAGTAGAGAAGATTAATGCGCTAGTAAGTTGTCTTCCCAGCCCTTTGCAGCTAAGCTGCCCTAACTTTACACTTAACCCGCTTCCAGCTAAGCAAACTGCGACTTGCACTGGACAGTGAGACTGCGATGCATGCAACGCTCACAGGTACAGCTTTCGATACTCCCATAGCAGCAGGCATGAGCCAACAACAGAAGAAGTCATCAACATCCTCATCTTCGCTCTCTCAACTGAACGCTGCACGCTCGGAGGAGCGCATACAAGCTCTAAGCGTTGTTATGTTATACCTCTGTACGGGCTTGCAAAATGCCCAAGGCGTTGCGCTGCAATGATCGACTGGATCTTCTTTCCAACTAAAAGCCCGATTCATCATTACTTTAGTGTCTAACGTTCTCCCCCGTCAACTTCTATGTATGCATCACTACACCCATACACCCAGTCAATATTTATTGATTTATATGTAACCCCATGTCTAGTCTTACTTTTAAGTCCAATTGCTTGAGATGTTACACACTCGCTGTATCCATATGGCAACTCGGCGAGGAAACTTCAAACTGCTAATTAACGCCTCGGCTAGTCAAAATATTGTCCGTGCACTAACAATTGTTTTTGTGTGTTTTTTACAAAAAATTTTTAGATGTGCGATGTATAAAATCATTTTGAAAAACGCCAAGACTTGAGAGTAACATTTTACCAATGTATTCGAAAAAAATGTTTAACCTTTTGCAGAGTTGCCTTTACTTATCATATGCACATACATACATATGTATTTATGTAATTCCTATCACTGGCATTCATAACATCCAGTCCAGTGCTATTGTCGGCTTTATTATCTTCATCATTGCTTTTAATTATGTACTTTGATAGTCGGGCTACTTAGCATCACAGTAGACTTACGTTGACGAATCATGCATATTTACATTTTATCATATTTTCTGAATCGCAAATGGTTCTCTCAAATACGGCAGCCTCGTTTCGCTTAAGAATGAAAAAATTTTCGACTTGTTCCACATCATCTGTCACCTCGTTATCATTAATTTGATTAGCATATAAGTCACTGTTCTGACCTAAGCTAAGCAGCTTTTTGTGCCGACGTGAACGCTAAAGTTCGTCAAGCTATATGCAACACTATTCACATGCATGCATTTGTATGTATGTATGTATACAAAATACTATTTGAACATTTAATGAAATGTGTGCGTGTGTTTTTTTTATTTAGTGTAATACGAGTATTTAATTATTTATGAAACAAAGTTTTACCGTTATTTACATTTGTGCGTGTATGTATACAAAATAAAACTGTACTGTTAAATACTTTTGAAAAAAAAAGGAGTACCATTTTAAAATTAAATTTAAACATTATAAAGTTCTTAGAAAAATATTTAAAATAAAGCAATAAATTTTAAATACCAGCAATGGTTTCCAAAAGTGAGATGTACCTGTACTTAAGGACATGCTTGTATGTATGTGTATATGTATATTGTATGCATAAGTTCCAAGTGTGCATGTACTTTTGCCCAGCACTTTATGCATCTTCAGATATTATTCATAGCGCTACCAACCTAGCCAATCACTTGTGTACGATAGTGATGATGTAGAAAATCGAATAGCGGACAGATGAGTGCAAAGTAAAACATCTCTGCCACCGAAATGACACTAAAACCGATCATTAAACTCATAATGCCGCCTGTCAGTGCTGCGAAAAAAAGAGGAGAGAAAATTAAAGAAGAGCAAAGAAAGTTGAACCTCATGGCTGCAGCTAACTTACACATATACTCGGTGAGTCCTGTGTAGGGCGTCTTGACATTGCCACGAAAGAAGTTCTCCGTATAGTAGACATTGACCAAAGCTAAATTATCGCGTATAAACTCCTTTGTGAAATTATCAAAGAAAACATTTTGCATGAGGTATTCTTGCTGTGCAAATGGCGTCGCAAACACATCGGGAAAAAATGTCAAGTCATGACAACTGGGCAAGCACTGTTCCTTGCAATCAAAGCTCTGCCAATCGTCAACACCCATCTCCGCAGCAGCGACACACTCGAAATGACGGACTTGACACACCGTCGCATTGGCAAACACCAACGGCAGATGATATGGTACACAGTCGCAGGTGCGCAGCATGTACATTGCATCACACTCGGCTTCGCAGTTGCGTCGCGTGTAATATCGGAAGTTTAGCAATGGCTGCTCATCGCTGAAGATGCACTGGCGTTGATCGCGCGGTATGTTGCGTACATTAGGCATGGCCTCGAAACTCTTCACGCCAATGCGAAAGTTCGTTTGATAGCCTAACATGGTGGGCAAACCGGATTCCCTGATGTGCGGCTGATCGATGGGATTGTACAGAAGTATCTGTTATGGAATATTCAGTAGGACACGATTTGGCCTGTGGGGGCGTAACACATATGGTTTGCAGCTTACCTTGAAACCAGGCCCATTTGTCGAGGAGCAAAAGTAATCTTCGATGTCGCCATTCAACACGATTTGCAGGCCCATGGATACACCGGTGCCAATGCCTGGACGTGGATAGTAACTTACGGGCAAGTTCTTGGGATAACCCTTTATAGGATTCCAGTCAACCGGTATATCGGCATGTCCAGACGACACCGTATAATCGCGTATAAATGTAGTGCTGGAATAGCGACAATGACTTGTCCTGCATCACCCCACCCACCTACCCATGCAACGTGCTGCTTACCTGATCTTGTACAGATAGTATGGATGCAGCAGATTAAACACACAACACATGCCCTCATCCAACAGTATTTCACGAAAGATATCACTACAGGGTATTCGGCGTGGACCAAATTGACACATGATTACCATCTCACTGCAACTCTGCGTGCTCTACCCAAAAAAAACCAACAGCGTTTGGTACTTGTACGTGCATTAGTGCATTAAACACTTACACGTATTATGAAGTTTTCAAAGGTATCGCCCTTAAAGCGTGACTTCAGATGCTCATAGTTCGTGAAGTTAAACTCCTGAAAACATAGCTTCTGAAGCATGGCATAGTCAAGTGTGCCCCTGTAGATTGTTTATGCATTCACTTGGTTAGTCCGATATCTTTTTGAGATTAATAAAAATGAATGCCCCAGCTTTTTGAGCTGGTTTTTTTAGACAGTACAAAAACAATCTTCAAAACATCGATCCACCAGCTAATACTGAGTCTAAGTCTCGTAAATTATCTTCTCAAATTTACTTGACGACTCGATTTTCATAAGTAGGTACATACATATTTTTGTAGGCTATTTTATCGTATTTACCAAACGAATAATCTGGTTCTTCTTACCTCTGAAAATTAGCCACTTTACTGTAACGCGCTTGATTCATATTGCAAATTGTAATGGCCGGAAAAGGTACGCTTTGTATGGATGTCATACTGGGACTCATGCCAATAATCACTGGCGTGCTATCCCATCTATAGTAGATATTTAGCGAGAGGTTGAAGGCCAGTGATAGTATGATGATAAAGGTAATTGCGAAATAGAACCGCACCCAATAGCTTAGAGTCTTATCGCAGACATACCTCAAGCCCTGTAGGGAGGTATGATTCAGGAACCCCTTAATGTACTTAACGATATGTCTTTGCAAGATCTTGCACAGTTGACCGCTCATTTTGAAGTTAACAAGTATATAGCCAGGCTGAAACTAAATGAGGCGGTGTTCGCCTGTGAACAGCCAGACACTTTCAATTTGGCTAAGTGCTTTAAATGTAACACTCCTCTTGCGCTAAATACGCACTTTTTTATTATTAACTGAAACAGTTGTGAGTGTGAGTCGTGGTTAGAGACGGAAAGGCGCCTCGAAATATCTCGATTTTCACCCATCCAATCAATGAATTCGAAACTTTTTAGGCGACGCAAACGAAAAGTTTGTTGAATTTAGGCATTCACCTCCTTCTAACAGCAGTTACTGAGGTCGTTAGTGCCGCATTGTCGTCGACGTCATTGCGTGCGTTAGTGGTTGACGCACAACCCTTGGCCATTGCAGTTTCACAGTTTGCATACATGCAGAATTCCACAAAAGAAAGAAGCAAATCGTTCCTGCTATTCGCAAGCATATGTGTTAAAGGAATAAAACACATTAGAATGAACGTCTCGAATATCGAACATTTCCTAAAACAGACAAAACTTTTCTTAAACTAGTATTTTTGGAAATACTATCGGAAGAAATTTTATTTTTTTTTTTTGTTAAAGAAGAAATTTGTCAAATGAAAAATATTTAGTTTTAAAAAAATTTTAACAGAATTTTATTCTATTCAGTCAGTGAATTTCATTCAAGTACATATAAAGAGCCGTTATAAAAATAAATTAAATTCAAGTAAAACAATAACAAGAATTTAATAAAAAATTATTCTAAATGTTTGTATAGCAAAACAAATTATTTTCATTTTTTATCAGAAATTTGTTTTAACAAAAAAAAATAAAAAATAGTAATGTAGAGATATACGTAAAAATAAAACTAGAATGGTAGAGCTATAGTCAGGCGTAACCGACTATAGAAACTCTGTACCCAATCCAAAACTGAATATATATATATTTTTTTTTTGCTTTAATATTTATACCCTGTACCAAAAAATGGTAAAGGGTATATTAAAGTTGAGCAAATGTATGTAACAGGCAGAAGGAGGCGTGGCAGACCCCACAAAGTATATATATTCTTGATCAGCATCGAAAGGCGAGTCAGTATAGTCATGTCCGTCTGTCCGTATGAACGCACGGATCTCGGAAACGGTAAGACCTACAACCACCAAATTTGGCACGAACGAGTTTATTTTTTTTTTCGATATTCGATCTATAACATATAGCTGCCATAGGAACGATCGGCCGAAAAGCCATATTTAGTAACAAAAACCGCTTAATTTTTTAAGATATGTTTACCAAATTTGGGACTTAATTGTTTTACCTAATGCCCAATCACATATCTAAAAACTATGTATATCGGTTCACTATATCATATAGCTGCCATAGGAACGATCGGCCAAAAAACAACATTTACTGAGAAAAACTTTTTTGTATATTAAGCAATCGTTATCAAATTTTGGATTTACCAATTCTAAGTAATATCCAATTATATTCCCGAATATTATAAATATCCGTTTACTATAACATATAGCTGCCATAGGAAGGATCGGCCGAAAAACAACTTTTACTGAGAAAAACTTTTTTGTTTATTAAGATATCGTTACCAAATTTTGGATTTATTGATTCTAAGTAAATTCAAATCATATTCCTAAATATGATAAATATCGGTGCACTATAACATATAGATGCCATAGGAACGATCGGCCGAAAATGGCTTTTACAAAAAAAAAATTTTTTTTTTCTTGAGATATCCTTACATAATGAATACAAAATATTAAAGCAACAAAAAAATATATTAAGTTTTGGCTTCGGTACAGGGTTTTCTATAGTCGGTTACGCCCGACTATAGCCCTGGCTTTCTAGTTGTTACTAAATATGAGTTTTCGGCTGATAGTTCCGATGGCAGCTATATGTTATAGGTTGAAAATCGAAAAAAAAAATAAACTCGTTATGCCTATGGATTAGAAGAGTCTTCGTGCCAAATTTAGTGATTGTAGGTCTAACAGTTTCCGAGATCCGTGCGTTCATACGAACAGACAGATAGACGGACATGGCTAGATCGACTCGCCTTTCGATGCTGATCAAGAATATATATACTTTGTGGTGTCTGCCACGCCTCCTTCTACCTGTTACATACATTTGCACCACTTTAATATACGCTTTACCATTTTTTGGTACAGGGTATACAAATAAGACGTACATCCTGCGACAATCTGATTTAGATCTTTAAGATGTGGAGTAATTGAAGCCAACATCATTTAGTTTTGTTTGGAGCAAGTGTTACACGAGAGATCTACGAGTTCACCTGCCTATGGTATTGACAATTTGTTTTCAATTCATACAAACTTCCCTACGGCTCTCTTCACTGCTTGTCTTTCCATATCCCATTGATGGACTTCTAACAAATTGAAATTCAACTGATATAAGTTGAAATGGTAAAAGTTTTAACTTTCACTTTCAATGGAGGCATCGTGTTGAGGCTCTCAAGAAACAGCTTCTGTTTACCGTATGTTAGATCAATCAAAGATTTATGTATTTGTATGATTTACTGTTGGAAGCATATGCGCTATGGCGACTCTAGTTTCAGCTATGTAAACTAAAGTTTATATGCCCTCACATATTGCTGCTCAGCAGTTATCTGTTTTTATTTATGGCTTAAGCTGGTAATGGAATACTCCTTGATATTTTTTATTTGCGACAATGTTGCCCTGCTGCTGAGTCGCATTTTGTCACGTAATAGATTCTTGGCACACCGTTAGAGAGAAAACGGATCTCTTGAATACCCTCGGCGCTTGTGCTCGAACCACACTATAACAAGTGCATGAGGAATCATGGCCAGCAGTTAGGTTTGTTCAGTATATTTCCTTTATTTTTTGGGGGGAAGGAGCTTAAGTGACAACGCCAAATGACTACACTTCTAGACTAGCGATAATAGATTGTTCTTAGATAATAACTTAAGCCTACATATACACTAAAGCGCTTAACGTTAAACATACAATTGTCATATACGCAAAAAGCGCAACCCGGCAATCCGCCGTTAACACCACTTCACACTAAAAGTCTCGTCTCATATACAGTTTAGAAGCCGGCTACGCCGCCCTCTTTTCGATAGTCAGCATTGGCGAACACAGCATTGCTGTGGCGTTCAACACCGCACACGGCTGTCCCACGATCCCGATAACGCATTGTCCGATGGCCCGTCTCTTCCAATGCTTCAATGTAACTCTGCAGTATGCCGTACTCATACTCCAGGGTGTCGGGCAACAGCTGATGGTGAAAACGTGCAGCATCAATGGCACTCTTGATGTCCAAGCGCTGCCATAGTGTTCGCACAAGCAGCTGAACCAACACGGAGATGATTTTGCTCCCACCGGCTGCGCCAACCACTAGACGTACGTCGCCATGTATGCGATCCGTGACTATTATTGGAGTCATCGACGACATCGGACTGTGCAGAGCACGTACGCGATTTTTATGCGGCAAGTATGGCAAATCGAAGTAGTTGCGTAAGTGCACAAACGAAAAGTCCGACATGGCGTTGTTGAAGAGCACGCCTGTGCGTTTTCCCATTCGTCCACTGCCGAAGCTGTAAGGAAGCGATTTGTTATAATCAAATTATTTATGTACTGCTTCACCTTGCCCTCACTAGTAGTTAATCGAGCTAGTGACAGATACGGCATCACCATTTGGCGCCAGTATGGACACCTGCGCTGTGCCGTGCTCCTGCCTTGACCGCATTGACTCCCTGGCACCATAGTAGGCTGCATCGTGCGCTGTACTTGTGTCATTGATAAGCTGCGCTCGCCTGCGTGCAAAGTCCGGACATATAAGCTTATCAAGCAGCGACGTATCGGTGCCCGCGTCCAGTTGCCAGCGTTGCGCAAAGCCAAACTTCAATGCCTCAACAATGCGGTGGATCTCCAGTGCACCTAGTTTCTTGGTCTGTGCGAACTGTGTTTTAAAGTGCTTTAATATGTTCATAACAAAGCCGATGATGTGCCCACTGCCCGGCGGTGGCGTTAAATGCAATACATAGTCCTCATCCAGCGGAAGTAGCACCGAATCCTTAAGCTCCACTCTCATACTGCTCAAGTCGGGCGCACCAATAGGACTACCAATGTCCAAAAGGTCGGCCAGCAAGCTATGACTAAGTGTGCCATTGTAGAAACTCCTTGCACCGTGAGCCGCTAAGTGCGCATAGGTTGCACACAACTCCGCAGGCGGTTGAATGTGTGCTCCAATGCGACGGAACACATGACCAGCCCTCGGATCGACAAACATACGACGCAAAAGCGCATCACGCAGCACCATCACCTTGTTCATTTGTAGCGAATCGTACTGATGTTTGGTCAAGCTATAGCCGCTGCGGCACAACTGTACAGTCGGCCACACAAGTTCGCGCCAGCGTAAACGCCCAAAGTGCTCGTGGGCCACGGCATAGCCCATAAGCTCACCTGGCACGCCAATCGCAAGACCTGATTGCTGCAGTGCAGTGTCATTTTCAAATATGGAAAACATTTCCGATTTAACCAACAGCGGCGACATCTCACGTGCGAGTACACTATAAGCACGCCTCTCTTGTCATAAATAGACGTTCATCAACATGCCGCCGCCCAAACCCATGCTCTGCATTGCCAACAACCCGTTGCAGAGCAACGTAGAAATTCCGGCATCTACGGCACTGCCACCACGTTCTAAGAGTTGTCTACAACAATAGTGAATACAAACGACTACAGTGACCTCATAATATTACAATTTCTCTTTTTTATGGAACCTACCTGCCAATAGTACTGCACACTTTGCTGTCAGAGCAGACGGCCGCCTGTTCGTAGATATGTAATATGGTTGCTGCTGCTGGCGGTTGTTCCTCGCTTATATTCGGCGGCCACAATTTATCATCTTTTGGCGCTTTACATTGCGAAACGAAGCGCTTTACATTGCAACTAAACCCACCACATCATACAACTCACCCAAGTCCCTGCGATGGTTTTCCTCGGATACGATGTAGAACAGCACAATGGTGAAGACAATTGCCAATATCGAGATGTAGGAAAACATCTTCCGCTTGCTTAAAAAGAAACTTGATTACAAAGGCCCGTGCCGTTTCTTAATTCCTTGTGTTATCTGCAGCTTGTTGCTTTCGACCAAGACACACATTATCGCATGCAGCGTCTTTGCAAATATGTGTGTTCTATTACATACGGGTTTTGAATAACCACCAGCTGCATGCCAAAATGTTATGATTGTGATTGTAGTGGTTCTTGTTATCTATCCTTCACAGAATGGCTTCAAAAAGATGGTTTGTTGTAGTGCTAGACGAAACATCGATGTTATATCAATACATCGAGCTTTGTAAATTTTTTTCGATCATCGATATTATTCCGATTATCGATGGTTTTTACTAATTTCACATCACTGAGAAAAACACGGGAAAAGTAAGTGAAAAGCTATAAATAAATTTTTAAATAATGAAGCTTAATTAACAAATAAAAAATATTAATTTTTTAATAGGATATTGATAGTGGCAATGCTTGGAAATGGAGAAGGTTTTTATATATCAATAATGCGAACTCTATTGAATTGGACAGTGAAGTTGATAAAGAAATCCCTAACA
>JBAMBQ010002909.1:0-16455 GCA_037044495.1 Stegana nigrithorax
GGGAGTCGCTGCTGGTTTTATGAATCGAGCCACTACAAATCGAACACGTAAATTGGCCACGGAGCGGCAACAGTTGCCTGTGGCTGTACACACGCAACAACAGTTGCCTACTAATCAGCGATATAGACGCAACAATAATAACAATTACAATAACAATAACAATACTAAGTCGAGTCGCTTCAAAGCGGATGAAACGCCAACGTCGGCATACGCCGGCGGTCCGAGCAGTACAGCACATTTGCTACCACACCATCATCACAACAACAATTCGAGCAGCAGTAGCGGCAGCGCCAGCAGCATTAAGAGTGCAGCTGGGTTCAATAACAATTGCAACAACAACAACAACAATAATAACAACAACAATAGCAACAGCAGCAACAGCAACTCGGAGGATTTAGCGAAGGCTCTCGCCCAGCCCAGCATTGACCCGATCGATGCAGCAGCACATCTAAAGCTGCTCGGCGAGAGTCTTACAATCATCGGTGAGCGTTTGAAGGAACATGACGGCCAGATTGCGCTCTCGGGAAGTCTGTCGGTGCTGCTGGACAGTTTACTATGTTCGCTTGGTCCGTTGCTATGCATGACGAAACAGATACCGGGACTGGAGAATGACACGCGCCTGAGTTCGAATCTGGCCAAGACCTTGGATAACATAGCATACGTAATGCCAGGTCTGTGAGTTTTGTTGCATTACCTGGCTGCCCCTCCGCCCGTGTTACTGCAACGCTGCAGCAGTGCGCATTGTTGGTTTTTCATTTACGACGTTTTTCATTGAAAAAATTATTAATTTTTTTCGTTTTTTGTTTTAAGTTACGCATAAAAATAGCGCTATATATAAATAAATATGTTTATATACATACATACATACATATGTATATATGCACATTGTACATGTACGATACGTTGATTGGTATTTTTATGAGGAGATACATATTTGTAAATCATGTTGAAACTCTCGTAGATGGAGCGCTGATCAAGGATTGTCGGAAATGTTGGAGTTAAGGGTCACGTGAATTATAGAGAACAATTTCTTGACAACAATTGCCTATAACTCATTCGCATCAATTGATGATATCTATGGGGAGTCTCAACCCTTATAGACAACTACGAGTGGTAAGACATCCATTGTTGGTTTATAATTATAAATGGAGCTCTTTCCATTATTTTGTCTTTTTTTTAAAAGCAGATTTAGCGGATTTCTTTCAAATGGCATCTTGTTTTTGTTGATCGGGAAAACAATAAGAAGTAGAGTACTGCGGTTGTATCGGTGTGTATGAGGTTAGTGGTGAGGTTATCCTCAACAACACAACAATTCATCCTCATATGAGATTATCCTGAGGATAACCTCAGGTTTGCTTAGAGCAAAAACCACCAATAATGTGAGAGCGAGAAAAACGAACATCATAAGACCACCAGACACCAGTGGTGGCAACCCATGATAAACTGATGACCATCATAACATAAGTGTCACTGCTGGCAACCCATAACAAACTAATGACAATCATAACAAGAATTTCGGGTTCCGAACCCGGTTCGGAGTTCGGCTAAGCCCGCATTGTGGTCTCTTTCAGGCTCATGCTTGGCTGACGGAACTAAAACAGTCATGGCGACACACTTGCTCTTCTCAAAACCCCCTGGGCAGTTTTGCGATGTTTGTTTTGTTGTTGTCTTGTTGCTTAATAAGTGCACAAAGCGATTTATTGCGATTTAATATTTTGGCACAAAATTATTGTCATCAATACCGGATTCATCGTCAATCTGAGATTAAAACCTTTCTTGACTTTAGTTGTTAAACACAAATTACTGCTAACAGCCATTTGCACTCAACTTGTCAAAATTGGTCAAAATTTAACAATCAAAAGGAGTATGGTAACAGTCACTTTATATCAGTCGAAGCATTATGTCAATTAATTTAACATTAAATATGGCTTTTAGTCTCTGCAACAACAATTTATTTGTTTGGATTTTGAATGCATTTATTGCTTTTTGTTTTGGAGCGGATGACAGTGACTCGTTAGAATAGCCAATCAGAACTTTGCAGCTCTCCTTTGCGGCTAGATCGTGAAGTGAGAGTGCCAATCTGTCAATGTTGCCACCTGTCGAATTCTACCGAAACTGTTTCCATGCCAGAATTCCACCAAAACGCCAACACTGACACTGACCGAAATGTGCTACAGTAGCTTGCACCCAAAATGATGTCAGTCGCACACCGCGGACATCAACTCTCAACGCAAAAAACAAATAACGCATGAATGGCATAAAATAGCGTATTTGTACATGGTAGTATCATCGTCAACGTCGCTCATTCACTTGTGTGTGTTTGAGTGAGATAGAATGTTCTTAGGGAACGTTCCCTTCATTCGAAATTGTATAAATCTTCGAGGAATCATCTAGTTTTGTCTATGGTGACAGCCAAGGGCATGTTGAGTTTCCACTAACACATAGAAACCTCATACACATACTACACCATAGCAGCAATATATACAGAAAAATAAGAGAGTAAAGTCATATGCGTCAGAGTGACAATGAAGGCATGCGTTGTGGGCTCACCGAGCCTACGGACTGCTGAGTGAGTGAGCCTGATGGACCATCGACAAAATACTTTGCGGGGCTAAAAATGCTTTTAAAATGCAATCTTCATTGTTTATTCATAAAGCGTTTGCTGTTAGCTATTACCTTCGAGTGAAATGCTAAATAAATATAAAAATATAGAAATGCACCTGCAATTATTCGCTTCGTTTTTTACTATTAAACACGTTAGTTTTGTAATTTAAGCACAAGTGCGCCAACGGTTTTAGGCAAATATCTCGCTCGCACTTTCAGCCTGAATATGCGACTCTCGACGGTCGTGGCCTATTCCAATTCCTGTATAGTCGGCAGCGTTGGACGAAATCGCATAGATTTGAAGTGTGCAGCTGCAATTGGCTGACGACGCGTGTGGCGCTGAGTATCTGACGTGGGTGGCAGCGTAGTGCTGCTGGACACTGTTGAAAGCGCCAAGATGGCCAACTCGTATGCTGGTGGCGGCGAGGACACTTGTGTTTTGGGGCGATAAGGCGGTGGCGGGGGTTTGCGTTGAACAGCCGGCAATGGCAAGTGCTGCATTGCCCGCAGTTCATTCGCCGCTTGAAATACTCTCTGCCAAAGTTAGTCACTCTGTGAGGCTGATGATGAGGCAGCCGACGTGGCAAAGGGAGTTGGGTGCAACAGCCGGCGGCAGTGCACCGCACGGCTATTGGCACACCTGCTGCTGCTGCTGCTGCTGCGGCTGCTGCTCTTGCACTCTGCCGTTCACTTTGAAAATCGAAAAGAAACTATTATCTGACTTGGAGCTCTGTGCACACCGCACGTCGACTGTTCTATAGTGAAGTGTCGCTTCAGCGGAAACACTGCGTGGATTTAAGCTTAAAGTAATTTTATAAGATAAGCGGCATAAACAAGCAAAGTGTGCGTAATCAATTGTTTATCCCACACGTTAGTACGCTTAGCTGATCTAAGTCTTTTGTTTCGAGCAGCGCCAGACAAGTTCCCCTCCCCTTCTCACTGCCTAGCCACCGTTCACTGCAGCGTATACTCGTGCGAGATTCAGCGTTCAGCTTTCGCTTAGAGTGTTTAATATGTGTGACGTCATTGCTGTCACTATTGTTAGTATATTAGTGCAATACTGCACTGCCCTGAAAGAACGAACGTTCGTGCGGCTATCAAAAGTGTCATGAGTGTCGCATGGCAGACTTTCCTTACGATCGGTTGGCTCTCAACTTCGGCCTGTGAAGATTGCGGCATGCCATTGTCACATTGTACTGCAGTACAAAGGTCAGAGTAGTGCTTCGTCTATATGCTGGCATCGTACAAAAGAGATTGGGTTACTATGGATCTGCTGTAAGTCAGTATAGTGTCCCAAAAATTCCCCTGAGAGAGTGAGAAATAAAGGAGGCTGAGACGTATATGGAGCATTGTTGAGCTAGACTACTAAGCTTGCGTCTTGGGCCATAGACATCTTCGTTTTATTTTTGCTTTTTGAGCCAAGCAGGCCTGGCATGACATTTCAATCTGAAGAGTGGCAGCCAACCACAAACTCTTATTACATATAGCATACTCTACACTTATATATAAATTTGTTAATATTTTTTGTTTGTTTTTTCGGGAAAGTGAGTTCTCTGCAACAACGCATTCCCGCGAGATTCTGACTCTTGCACTTAAATTTCATTCAAATTCGAACGGCGACCAGAACGACGCAGTACAACACGACACGCGAGTAATGGGCACAGAGTTGTTGAACGTGTACGGGAAGTATCTGCCGCACATTGTCATACCGATCAAGGGCGACGGCTCCTGTCTGTTTCGTGCGCTCTCCTTCGTCATGTTCGATACGCAGAACTTGGCCTACGCGGTACGCAAAGAGATCACCGACCATGTGGCGAGCAATTGGACAAAGTATGCGATCATGACGCACGACATCGATGGCAACAACTACGACAGCGCGGCCGCCTACTGGCACGAGATGTCGCAGCCCTTCACATACGGCGGCCTCTGCGAGCTCATCGCCGCCGGCAACATCTACTCGTACAACTTCGAGGTTTACCGCAACGGTGAGCTGTACACGCGCTCCGGCGAACTGACACGTCCGGCACGGCGGCTACGCTTCACCGATGACCTGTCCAGCGGACACTTCGACGCTTATGTGCCGAAGGTATCCCATACGCTCGCAATCATCTCGGTATATGCCTAAAGAATTCTCTCCATGCTAGGCTCAAACCGGATGGTATCGCCTACCCTACACCAGCACGCAACACCCTACACTGCCGAGGACAACAGCATAACACCACAAATCAGCTCAACTGCAATCACGGTAAGCTGGCACAAGTGAGAACGCCTCGCTCAACAGGTTCATGCAATTATTCACTATATTATACTATACTACTATACTATGTGAGGACGCCAATCCTTAGACACAAAGAAAACAAACAAATAACAATTTATGCATTTGTACGTTGGTGGTATATAGCCTAAAATATATACAGAATTCGTATATTTAAGTTAATAATAACACTGCTCTAATAGCTTAGAGGTCCCCTGCAGCTTGTCTTCAGCTAAGTTTGCCTAGGCTTCTCCCTGGTGGCATATGTTCTGTTGTAATTTTAGGCTACACAGTCGTCACACATCTTCACATCTTAGGGAATCGTTTTTAAAAATCTTTTAACCCCCTTCCACTCTGCGGTGACTAACCGTAGTGCAACCAAGACACAGTATTTTGGCCAAGCGTGATATTTTGAAGACCCCCATTCCCCATCCCTAAATAGGTCAAGGGAGACAGGGTATGGCTATTCCAATATTGATTGATATGCGTAATTCTGGAACTATACATGTAAAATCTCATTTGTATAGAATACTGTAGGAGATGCATGGTAACCTACTAACTTTGGAGTTAAGCAGGTATGCAAATCGAAGATGAATGGAGTTTGATTACATACCAGAATGTCACGACAATTGACGCATGCTGATGTCATGTCAGCTGTGTCCTGGCAGCACGTCATGCCATTGGCAACATCTGCAGCATAATTTGAAAACATTTTGAATTTTCGAAAGCAGCAGTGAGGACGCATTTGAGTTGCTGTTGGCATGTTTTTATACGATTTTCTAATGTGATTCGAGTATGTAATGAAATTAAGCTAATGATTCAAAAGTAGCTTAAATTCACTGGCAACAGCAACAACAACAACAACCACAATCAGAACAGCAACAACAAAAAGGCGATGAAGAAGAATAAGAAGCAGGAAAAAAGTAGTAGAAAAAGAACTAGAAGAAGCAGAAGCAGAAGCAGAAGCAGCAACGATAACAGTATCAGTAGCAGTAAAAACAACGACATTAAGGATTACTTGCGCTACTGTGTGTCGCCCTGGGGATAGACTAAGATGATGAGTGCTTGGTTCATTGGCATGGCTGACACACAGGCATACAAACAGCCACCCACCCACACACACAGCCACCCACCCACACACACACACACACACACACACACACACACACACAGAGAGAGCGTTGCACACATGCAGTCTAAATTCCAGCAATCATCAGAGAAACTTTTTAGACACACACTACACGTCCCCGTTGCTGCCTCCCTGAAGCCTGGCTGCAGTCAGAATAGGCAGCCATCTAAGCATCAAACCATCCAACCATCCATTCAGTCATACAGCCAGTTAGTCTGTCAGTGAGTTAGTCGGCAACCGGTTCAGTAGTCCTTGCCTATGCCTGGTACACCATGCCAAACCATATGATACCATCATGGATATGCATGTGTATGTTGTTTGTCACTGTAATGACTGAGGTCCTTTTATTTCACGCCAAGCAACTAAACTTCTATTTCGAGTGAATAACATTTGCAAACAGCAAATGTGCGAAACCGAGAGAGGGAGGGACGCGGAACGGGATTGTGCGAGCGTAGTTGGGACAAAGCTAGTTTTAGTGCGGGAGTGTGCAAGACTGGTGGGGGGAGGAGTGAGCGGGAATTGTGGGGAATGCGTGCTAGCACATGCTGCTGCTGCTTTGCTCAATGCTTAGGACTTGAGGCTACAGATTCCTCAACTGCAACTCATGTAACAAAAACCAAAGCTAAACATTTTGTCGGTAGCAGAGTCTGTGTGAATTTTTGCTTTTTTCTTATATGTTACTGAGGTTTTTTTTTTATTTATTTATACTTATATTTTTTTTCCTGTTTTCGTTTTTGCTCTTCTGTGTGTAGTCCCCAAACAGTCCACCCGATGGAAAAGTCACAAAACATTACCGACATTTCTAAGATGAACGCATAGGCAGACCAAACTGTATGAGAACCAGACTGAGAGCACGGAGTGGCAACAGAGACGGGCGGCCAGGACATGGGATGGCTGCATTTGTAGATGCACAAATTTTTGAAGTTAGTTAAACCTGTGCAATACCAAAACACAATAACATTTTGCATTACTTTGTATGTTGTGGCTGTTATGACTGTAATTGTTAGTAAAATTGTTTTACTAAAAACTAAAATGTAACTAAAAATGCTTAAATAAGTTTCACACTTTTATGCGAAGCGTCGCTCTAATAGATTTTCAGTGTTACTTTTGCTTGTGCCCTGCACCAACACATATACAGTCGTACCTCGCTCTAACGAACTTTATCAGCAACCTATCGCAGACACAAAATGAAACGTGATTCTTAGTTTCGGGTTTCATTGAAAGTCTCAATCCAAAGAGGCATAACGAGGGGAAGTAGAAGAGAAGAAGAGGATCGGCAATAGCACAACAAAGTGCATAATTTAATCAATCCGCAGCATATGGATACTCCACTGCACCACTGGCTATGTTGTGCGCCTTGCTCGAAGCGAAGGTAGACGGCTGCGGCATGTCCTGACTGAACTGGCCACTGAAAGTACAATATGTGTCAAACAATTGGCAAGTATGCAGACTGTATGCCAATGAAGCTGAGAAGCTATGACTGGAGTGCAGAGTAGGCTGCTTTTAGGCACGATTTCAGCCAAACGCATGCCAGGCAAGGTTTAGCTAGGGAACCATGTATCACATATAGCACCTCAGCTGCTCCAACCGAAATGCATGCTGCACATACACAGCAAAGTGTACGAAAACGGTTTGCTTGATTTTCTAAGGAAGCAAGCAATATGTCGTTTTAATTGCGAAAGGGTGTTGGCAGTTGGCAGTCGGCAGTCGGCAGTGGGGGGTGAATATGGATAATACGTAACGTAGCGTAAGCGCAGGCAAAGCTGCCCGCCATGGGGGCCGGGTAGATTGTGTGTTTAGCGGTCAATGGTCGATGTCCGGTGCCCGGTGACTGGCGCGTTTAGTGACGCATGCGACAAATGACGCGCAGCTGAGAGAGTGTGGATGGCACAGTCAGCGGCGCATAGCCATGCCATATTTGACTTTCGCTCATTGTCGTTTAAGTTTACTTTGACTAAGTGGCAAAGTTGAAGTTGCCCGCAAACAGCGCGGCATCCGTCATCATCGCCAGCGTGGCCAGCAGCGTGGACAGCAAGTCAAGCGTGAAGTGAAGCCAAGTGCATGCGAAATCGAACTAAGCGCACAAATTCACAATTTGGGTCATTGTGCAAGAGGACAAAGAAGGTCGCGGCTTTACAAATAAAACCAAACAACAATAATAACAATAAAACAAAACATCGCCAGGGAAATAAAATATAAAAAGAGAAAAAGAAAATAAGAAAAAAAAAAGAAAAAAAACAAGAAAGAATAAAACCGACGTGCGAATGACCGAGTTTTATGCGGAGCACTTAGCTGGCTCGGCAGGCAGCATTGGCAGGGAGGCCGGCAGTTCGGCAGGCAGGCAGGCAACCTTAGGGAAATGCATGAAAATTTCATATGATATGCCGAAAAATGTTTCCGTCTAGGATTTAAATTAATCTTGGCAGCACGGCACGATTATTGAAAACAGCCCAAAACAAAGCGAAAACCAACACAAAAAAAAAACCAAACAAAAAAAAAAAAAAAATGAAAACGAAAAAAAACAAGAAAAAAAATATCGAAAAACCCCAACGAAAACAAAGTAAAGTAAAATAAAGGAAAGCAAAGCTAAAACGAAATCAAACTCTAAGCGAAGGCGCACCCGCACCCGCATCCACATCCGCCCCAGCAGCAGGAGAAGCAGCATGAGCAACTAATAAGCCATTATACAATCTTGCAAATTGTGGATGGCGCCCACAGTGCCCAGGTATGTGGGCGGCATTGCGATTGGCACCGCGGTTGGGGTTAGGCTTTCGGTTTCGGTTTCGACTACGGTTACGGTTTGGGTTTGGGTTTGGTTTTGGTTTGCTTTGGTATTGGGTTGGCATTTGGATTTGCTTTGCTTTGCTTGCACTGACTTGGTTTGGATTTCAGTTGACCCCGATTGTATTTGAAGTAAGGTTCTCGGTTTTTTGTCTCTTTTTCTTCTTCTTCTTCTTCTTACTTTTCTTTTTCTATGTTGTATTTTTTGTTTTGGCCTTTTCCATAGATTTATTTAGTTTTCTATGATTAAAGAAAAGAAGACAAACTACATGACAACAAAAACAACAACAACAACAAACAAACAAAAAAAATAAAAAAAAAAAAATAAAAATAAACAAACAATATAAATAAATAAATAAAATGTAGAGGAACCAAAGGACAAATAAAGTAAACGGCAAAAGCATTAAAATAATAACTAAAACTCATTGTTGTCATTGTCGTTGTCGTTGTCGTTGTCCTTGTTTTGGCTTGCACATTGTTCTATGCCTTGTTCTACTTGCTGTTGTTGTCGTTGTCGTAGTTGTTGTTGTTGCTATTGTTGCTGCTGTCAGCCACTGCAGCAAAGCAATAAAATTAAACTATTATGTTAAAACCCCAAAAACTGTGCACAAACACACACACACACACACACACACACACACACACAAATAATAACAATAAAGCCAAGAGTCACTTCTTCTAGCCAATATGCCTTGCATAGATCATATTTGCATTTCTGTTAAACTGCATAGCTTAAAGTTCACTATTATAGATGATCATGTCGCAAAAAATGCAATGTTAAGGACAGCAAGGATATCAAAGTAAAGAAATATATATACAGTTTCTACTTTTAATGTTTGGACAATATATGGTATGCCTCCCATAATCGGCGCAAGGACCTAATGCATTGCACCTGAAACAAAAGGCATAAGAGCGTTCCAAGTTTGGTCCTGCCTTGAATCGTGCGCGTTTAAATGCTAATCCAACCCCACATTGGTCACATGCGGCTGCTTATAAAATAAAAACTGACTTGATTTCGGTACTACTCCGCGTACAGCGTTCTGTATTGTGCGTCAATGGCTGCATTGGATTAAATGTTAAATTCAAATTTAAATGCGTGCCCGCCTGCCTGACTGGCCTAGCTTGGCCGCGTCTGTGGCATAGAAAGTCTGCGCATCAGCGTCTCAACATGCGTCTATGCTGACAGTTTCTTCTGCACACTTTAAAAATGCCAAAAGCGAAAATTTTGATTTATGAGCAAACGGCATACACGCGTTTGCTCATTTATTACACGCTTAAATGTGATACACACAGCCAAGGCAATGGCACAGGCACAGACGCAGGCATAGACGCAGACGCAGACACAGGCACAGATACGCAGCAAGGCAGATAGTCATGGTACATATGTATGTCCGTCCGCATGTCTGTTAGTTAGACGAAAAGCTGACTACGTCGCTGGCTACGCCGCCGAAGAGTAACCGAGACTGGCCAAAAGGAAAACGAAACCGATAACTGAAAACTGAAAAGACGAAACGACAACGCAAGCCAACGGCGACAAATGTGTCTGACATGCGCCAGCGGCAACGAGTCCAACTGCTGCGAGGACACCAGCAATGCGAGCAGGACCAGCAGCAGACCGTGGGTGGGTGCGGATGCGTCGGCTGGAATGGAATGGGAAGCGGACGCGGGTGCGGGTGCGGGTGCGCATGGTGCGGAGCTGAGTTTGTGGAGTTGTGGAGCATCGCAGCACATGCCATGCGTTGTGTGCGTTGTCTTCTAGCTCTTGGCTGCTGGCTGCTGGCTGCCAACGAATTTGCTGCTGTGTCGTCTGTTGCCAAACGTGCGTAAAGCGACGCGTGTCCGCTTTTATGATTAATATACGCGACAATACTAAATAAATTTCTACAGCAGCACAGAGAGAAAGAGAGAGAGAGAGGGAGAGAGAGAAACATAGCGACTTTAGAATTGACTAACGACAACAACAACAATAACTACAACAATGGCACAGAGTTAGATGCGAATACTATTTTGAATAAGTGTCAGATTGTCTGTCTGTCTGAGTGTCTGTCTGTCTTCTCGTTTTGCCAGTCTGCCTGGTCTGTTTGTCAAGTCAGTGTGTGTCCTTTAGGCAGTCAGTTATTTATAAGTTACTTTGAGTCCGCACCAGGTTTAACTTTAAATCAGCGCCAGCAGCTCAACTTAATGGCATTTGTCTAGGTCTAAACTCGTATATTATGCAGCCCGGCAGTTCCTTAGGCAGATCTCTGCTACAGATTTGGCTTAAGAGCTACACATACAAGTCATTTGTCTCCCGGAGCCACAGGATACACACAGCGGCCGCAACTTATGTAACAGCATCGACGCGTGCCTTGTCAGTTCTTAAGCTTTATAGTTGTCACATTCCTTAGGCAGTTAGGAACTAAGTATGTCATCTCACCTATTCATCAAACATTGCATTGTATCTCCTTTAGAACACCTCTCACCATTACAGATCAGGTCGGCATAACAGCAACTTTTCTACACGTAGCTGGTTTCCGTTTGGCCAGTCCGCAATCTCGGAATTCCAGTGTCCATATGCAATTTAAGCCTTAAACTATTCATACTTTTCCTGTATCTTCTAGTTTAAACATTAGCATGGCGTAGGCCATGTTCTGAGCTTGTTTATGCTCATAGTTCGCCATATTCAGAATTAAAATGTGTAAAAGTACCATTGTGTCTTTACAAATTTGTTCTATTTAAAGATCAGTGATAATTCTAACAACTTAATGCGAAAGAAATACGATTTGCCAGCACTCGAAAGTATTTAAAAAATTTGATATGATATGAAAATGCCTATGATCTTTCATTTTCGCCCAATTATGTACCCATAAAAGTTTCTTCAAAATATATGTCAGATAGTTTCCTGATTCGTAAACAATATGCCAATACATAAAAATACAAAATGTCAGTTTTGTACATCCGTCTATATATATATATATATACACAGTCAAACTTCCCCATCTCGAATCACCATTATCCAAAGAAAAAGTTCGACTTGTGGAGACTTCGACTTAAAGAATTTTTTTAAGATTTGTTTAAAGATTTATTAATTCATTTCAAATCATATAAGAAGGTACTGATCACTCACAACATATAGAGTACTAAAAAAATCTGAAATTAGTGACTGAAAATTTACTTTGTTATTATCAACAAAAAGAGATTCAAGTTTGTTCAGAGCCTTATAATGATCATCAGTGTTTTCAATGTTTTGAAAGCGTCTTCTATATTGTTCCTGGAGGGATGATGTCCACATCAATATAATGCTGAAGAGTAGCATTGGAATTTATTTTATTTACCATGTCTCGTAATCAACTTCTATCAAGTTTCGATTTTCTTCAATGTGACTCAAGAAAATTAAGGGTATGTCGTCCTCTTCGTCCCATGTAGATTATTGGCCGAATGCAGCTTTTTTGAAACATTTCGTATTCGTTTGATTTTTGACGTCAATGTCCCAAGCTTTTGTTACATAATACACATTTTAATACAAGTTTTGGCGCCATGGCAAATATGTAATCTTACACCGTTTTTCACATTGGTTATCAAGCGCGACTGACACAAAAGAAGTAAAAACAAATTGAAGAAATAAAGCATTAATTTACGGGATTTCCCCGATCGCAAGGTACTCAAAACAAATTACAAAAAATGACAATAATCGCAGATTTCCCCTGAAAATTCGATTTAAAGAATGCACATGCCAAAAATTTTGTTCGAGTTATGGAAGTTCGAGTTACGGAATCAGGATTGTATGTTATTTGCTGCCTAAACGCTATTGCCACTTGTTTTAGTTCGAGTTATAGAAAATTCGTGTTAGAGAAGTTCAAGTTATGGAAGTTTGACAGTATATACATATGTGTATATGTAGAAGTATGTATATAACTGTCCGATCTATGGCAGTCGCGTGCGCGTTGAGATTGTGTGGCTGATGATGACTGCCTTCGGTTTAATTTCGCTTGTTTGCGGCTTTGTGCAGTTAATGTCTTTGACAATGCTGTAAACAGCAACAACAACAATAAGAATAATATCAGTAGCAACAACAACAACCACAAAGTCAAGAAATGATAACAAAACAAACAAATTAGCACAACAAACGCAGCAGAAATATCAGAGGCAAGCAACAACAGCAGCAGCAAGTGCAGCAGCGGCTTCATTTGGGGCTTACAGCATGAATGCAAACAACAGCAACAACAACAACAACATCCACAAGACAAGCGAACGAATGGCATGGCATGGCATGGCAGCATTCAAAGGAACTGCCGGCACATTTGGCAAACGACTGCGACACTTGCATGCGCTGCCGCAGACAAAAAAGACGCGACTCACTCGATCTCCCATGCAGCTGCCTTGTCGACGGGCTCGCATTGCTGAAGACGGACTGTTACCCGAACCAGAAGCAGACTGCATGGCGACATTGTTGCACGAGAGCACGCATCAAATTTCCCAACAGCCGCAAGAGATGATTGCCACTGCAGAGCAACATTTGCCTAATTGGCTGATTCGCCATTTCGGCTATTATTGTCAAGCAAAAGTTTCTTATGCTTGTCGAGAGGTGTTGTGGGGCAGAGCGCGCTAGCTTCAGGCAGCATCAAAAATGTTGCATACTTTTAGATGTTCAAACAAAACAAAAATTGCTAGCACAAGCATAATGACATGCCAGCCATTTATTTGTAGGGTATTTAAATATTAAAAAACAAAATGAGAAATACATGTAGAGTATAGTACTATGCATAGTACAGTGAAACTTGTCCATAATGATTTTCATAGGGTGCGAAAATAGTATATTTTATGGAGAACATTCATTATAGGGAATATTGAAGTCTAAGGAAAATGTAATTTGACTGCATCATTTTAGAAATAATAAGCGATTTCTATATTGCCAAATTGCTGATTCGTAAGTTTTATAAGCATATTCGGGGACTCCCCAATATTAAAAAGTGTTAAATTCACTTTATGCGCTGAAATTCGAAAAAAAAACAGCACGAAAAATGTTTATTAGAGAAAGTCGCTAAATAACTTGTAAATTCGTTATAGCAAAGTTTGACTGTAGCATGTATATGAGTAACAGTGCGCCGAGTTCACACACGAAGTCGGAGTTGAGAAAGGAAACTGGCACACTAACACCTATTTTTCACCTTAGCATACTTGCTGCTGCCTCAACTGATTCGTACACGTATTTGTCAAGCATATGTCGACTCCTGTGCTCCCTATCTCCACGCATCTCGCCCGGCCTCTTGCACACCAGTCTCTCTCTCTCGTTCTGTCCATTCTCTGCTTCGCTTTGTAAGGTGCACGTGTGTGTGACTCTGTCTCTTAGTGTGTGTGTGTGTGTGTGTGTGTGTGTCTGTTCCTTTAGCATATCTTTATCGCCTACATGTCATATGCCATTGTGCTATCTGTCGTCGCTGTTCCTAATGAAAACTACAACATTTGTTTGAGCAGCGCGGCAACTGCAACGATTCCGCTTAGTAATGCTTAGCTCTGCTCTGCTCTGCTCGGCTTGGCTCGGCTCGGCTCGGCTCGGCTCAGCTTAGCTTAGCTCAGTTTGGCTTGGCTTGGCCTGGCTTTGGCTTGGTTTGATGTGGCTGCTCGCAGCGGCACAGCATTGCTGCCAAGTTTTCCTTTGTTATGCCGCCAATGCAACTGTCATTGTTGTTGTTGTTGCTGTTGTTGTTGTTGTTGCCTCACGTTCATTTGCCTGCGTTGGCAGTTGCCGCATTCGTACTGTGCCTCGTTCGTGTGTTTGTTTCGTCTGTTTGTTTGCCTATTAATGGTTTTGTCGTTTGTTGTTTTGGCGGCTGGGTCAGTTGACGCTACACTCTATGCTCTATAAACTTTGCCTGTTGGCTGTTGTCATTGTTGTTGTTGTTGTTGCTACTGCTGCTGTTGGATTCTGGCGTTTAGGTTATGTGCCTGCGCAAGGGTCATTTTGCACCTTTTGTGTGCGCTTTGTGCTTTCTCTTGTTTGCTTTAGATGTGTCTCTTTTCTTTGGTTTTGTTTTTTTTTTCTTTTTTCTTTATTGTTTTGCATTTGCATTTTCATTTTGTTCGTTTTGGCATGTGTAATAAGCCAGAGATGTCAAAGTCCAACAAATGAACCGAAGCGTGCACGTTCACGTCTTGTTGTATGCGTAACATCAAAGCAAAGTAAAGGCACAAAAAAATAAAGCATACTCTTAGGCTAACTTAAGAATAAACGAAAAATACACGGGACAGCATCGACAGCTACAGAAATTAAATGCCATGACTAAATGCACGATGGCGGGCTCTTCTTCGCTTTAAACAAATATGTTTAAAAATAGAAACAAAACACAAAAAAAGAGATGAAAGAGATAGAGAGAGATAGAAATTAAATAGTAAGCTAAGCTAAGGTAAGCTAAGTTAACGTGCGCAAACACGCAGCAAATATGCTACAACAAAAACATGACGGGCACTTAAACGTTAATTTTTACACTAATGCAGTGAAGAGGATGACGACGACGACGACGGCAACGACGGCAACGACGACGACGACGATGACAATGACAGCGATAAGCATGGCAACAGCAGCCGCAAGCAGTTCGCACGGCATCTCGGTGTGAAGTTGCGGTTGTTGTTAACATTCACTTTGTTGTTGTTGTTATTATTGTTGAGTGTTGCTATGGTTTTGGTTTTCGTTTTTGTTTTTGTTTTTGTCAACAAGAGCCATACGGAATGTAATCAACATTAAAACGTTTTCGTCATTTTGTTAATATTTTAAAATGTCAACAAAAACAAAAAAAAAAAATGCAAAGGATACTTAAATAAATGCGAAATGTGGGTGCCCATGGCAGGAAGTGTCAGCGCAGTCAGCATAAACCGTTAATCGGTGGTCAACAAGCGCTGCATGAACGCTAAATGGCACTCCAGTGGCACAGTATCGCGTGTGGACACAAAGGAACACGCGGCCACTGGAGCATGCTGGCCACTGGGCGGAGGCATGCGCCGCTAGTGCACAACGTGTGCGACAGTCGAAATTCGCTGCTGCTGCTGCTCCTCATGATGCTCTCGGTTTGTTTTTTATATGACTAATGCCACCCAGCTGAATTGAAATTCGCCTGCAAAGCGACAGGAAAAAAAAAGAAAAAACAATAAAAAAATAAAATACAATAAGTAAAGTAAACTTCAAGGAAATCAGCAAAGGCAAAGCGTAAACGCAAAACTCAAACGAAATCGACACATAGCAAACTCACAAATGCTGTCACATAAATTCAAAAGCAGACCGAGACAAGCCAAGACAAGTTCAGCCCAGACCAAATCTGGCCCCGACCCAGCCGCCGACCCGAGCTCGCTGAGTAGTCAAGGCAAGTCGCGTGAATGTGATTTTAAGTGTTGCCAAAAGCGGAAATGCGAAATATGCTTAAGTTGATGAAAAATTTATACAAAAAAAAAAAAAAGCTAAAAAAAAATTGGGAAGGAAACTTTAAAAAAAAGCCACACTTCTTGTTGCCATGAGCTTATGCTGCGCAGCGTCGCTTAGCGCCTGGCATGTGTTGTTTTTTGTTTTTTTTGCAACAATTTTTTGTGTATTTTGTATTGTTGTGTGTATTTTTATTTGAGTGACTGTTGTCTGCATAACATCAAAAATGCGCATTCATCATTTTGCGTTTGCTATGTGGTTTGTGTTTTTTTTTTTTTTTTTTTTTTGTATAAGTGT
>JBAMBQ010002910.1:0-32438 GCA_037044495.1 Stegana nigrithorax
TGGGGGTCAGGCAGCTGGCTCTGCGATTGAACGTAGTTACTCGCCGGATGATGTGCAATTTGTGGATGAGTACGGTGCCGTCGAGGAGGCTGTGCACCGTGCCACATCGCGTGTAGTCATGAACTTGCTGCAGGCCGCTGGTCGTCGTGGTGGTGGCGGTGCTGGTGGTGTCAGTGGAGAAGGTGCGAACACAGGCGCCAGTGTAACACGTTTGAATCCCGAACGTGAAGCACAAATTGCACGTTTAAGTATACCAACTCCGCGTGCGTCAGCTGCATTAGATATAAGCGCCGTCATAGGCCGCGTGGAGCCCAATATTAGCCGCGTACCACCCACTACAGTTACGGCGCCCAGCAATGTCCAAATGCATATGTCAACCGCAACAACCGCAGCGACGCTGTCCGCAGCGATGTCCGAAGCCAATGCTCGCAGCAATGCCATACCCCTGATTCCGATACCACCGGCAGCAGTGCTGACAGCGGCGCCAAGCATGCCGACTGAGGAGCGTCGTCTGCTGCTGCAGCCAACAACTGCTGCCACGGCCACAGCCACAGCCATGCCTTTTGGCAGTGGCGCCTTTGCAGCGCAGTTCGATGGCTCTGCCGGATTTGTGACAATTACACCGGCTGCTGCCGTGGCTGCGGCTTCGGCAGCTCCCCCACCCAGAGTCAGCAGCGAAGGAGATGCGGCGACAACGATGTCCCAGGAACTAATCGCAGCGTTGACGTCGGTCTCCGAAACAACAACAACAACGTCAACTGACACAGCCACATCCGCACCCATGTCCATGTATGCAACGATGACCGCCATTCCGCCGCCATTGTTGACCATACCACCTCCAGCAATGACAACAACAACAACGATATCATCAAACATTTCGGCGAACAACACGAACACATCCAGTGCCGTCGTCCCTGTCGCCGCGACAGGCATTGGCGCCAATGATGGTCAGTCAGTGCGTATGGAATCGAGCACCGCGGCTGCTAATGTAGCCAGCAATGATGGCCTCGCCATCGGTGCCAACTTGGCTGCTACGATTACTGCGCTGCCCCCAGAAACGGGAGTGCGGTCGAACGCGCACGGCGGCACCGACACGACAGCAGCTGCCGCTGCAGCTGCCAGTGGGCCGGCAGCGTCGGCAGCAGCAGCAGCAGCAGTTGCTGCCGCTGTCATAACCGACATGAGTCCGGAGGTGCGTGCCGCGCTGGGCGATCTCGAGGTGCCGGAGGGTGTGGATCCCTCGTTCTTGGCTGCCTTGCCGAGTGAGATGCGCGAAGAGGTCATACAGGAGCATTTGCGCATGCAGCGCATACGCCAGCGTGCACAACAGAATGCCATACAGATTGCACACGATTCGCTGGTCGAGGTGAATCCAGAGTTTTTGGCCGCACTGCCTCCCAATATACAGTCGGAGGTGCTGATGCAGCAGCGCATCGAACAGCAACGCCAAGCGGCACAGTCAGCCAATCCGGATGATCCCGTCGATACGGCGGCGTTCTTCCAAAATCTGCCGGAATCTCTGCGTCAGGCGGTGAGTATGGGTTTCTTTTTTGTTATTTCGCTCTGCTTGATCCCCCTGAGAAGAATTCTATGAAGATCAAAGCTTTCCAACCAAACTCACACTTTGTGACTCTGTCATTGTCATGGAGGAAGTGTGTATGGCTGAAGCGTTTTCATGTTAGAAGACAATATGTTTGTCATTGTTCGAGTTATGCACTCTATGGTTGGGAACCAATCGCCCGACCATACGAGACTAACTCATGGTGAACGATTATCGTTCAATGCCATTACATTCACAGCATCAGCTGTATTTTCCCGTTGCCAATAATGACGCTTGCCTCCTCCTATGTAGATATTGACTGATATGGAAGACTCACAGATTGCCAGCCTACCGCCCGACTTGGCCGCCGAAGCGCAATTTCTGCGTCGGGACTGGGAGTCACGCAATGATGCGCGCATCGATGTGCATCCACCGCAGACGAACGCTTTATGTAAGTTACCCAACAAACATTGCTCTCTGTGCTGCTGCTAACATTATGTCTAATTTCAAATGATGTGCACAGCTGCGCGATTTCAAACGTCTCTGCAAGGTCTACACGTTGACGAATCGCGCTGGCATGCGAACTCCATTTGGTATGATGCCAATGGTGCACCACAGACGCAAAACCATCATCACACAACGATCGTGCACCAGCATCATGCGCACGGCAGCGGCGGTCCCAACGGCAGCGTTGGCAAGCCGCTTGCTTTGCTCATGATGGAGGATGAGAATATACTGCTAGATCCGGACTCGTTGGCAACGCTGCTGCTCTTCCTCTTCATCGAGGATCAGAAAATCAATAATATGCGTCTGCATCGCGTCATACGCAATCTATGCCATCATGAGCCCACACGCGACTGGATCATCAATGCGCTGATCAGCATCATACAGAAGACAAACGAGAACAATGCACAACTAAATCCCACGAACATCACTGGCATCAAGCCGCAGTGGCTCAAGCTGCGCGTGGACGCCGCCTTCGGTTACAAATCGAACATATTCATTATCAACAAGTCACCAGTCGACGGCAAGCCGCAGGGTATTAGCATCAATCCGCAGGCGGCGCAGATGATCGTGCGCAATTGTTTGGACCTGCTGTTCGTGCTGGCGAAGCACTATCCGGGCAGCTTTGTGCCCTTCAATCGGGAGCAGAAGATGCGCGCCAAGACGGTTGGCGATGAGAAGCACATGATGAACAGCACATTTGCCACGCCCACGCTGCAGTTTGTCACCGCTGCCGCTGCTGCTGCCGCTGGCAATAACATCGGCAGTGCTGGCGGCGACGGTGTCACGCCCGTCTCGGACGCGCCCACCGCGCATGAGCTGCGCGCACGTCTTTATCGTCATCAGGCGACTAACCATCAGTCATTTGCACAGGCATGCGCACGACTGCGTCAGGTTGAGCAGCGCTACCACGATGCCAAATATGACGATTATCCGTCAACGTCGAAGGCAGCGGCGGCTGCCAGTCGCGCTCATCCGAAGCAGAAGAAGGGCACAGCCGCCGCAAAGCATAATGCCAGCAGCAGTGCTGGCGTACAGTATAATACAAATGCGAAGAATTTCTGGGATGTGCTGCTCAATATCGACTTGCAGACATCCACGCGCTTGGCGCATGTGCAATCCTTTCCCATTAAATCACAACCGGAATGGGAATGGGAGTCAAAGTCTCCCGATTTTCTCGCCTTTAACGAGTCACCATTTGGACAGCTACTGCAGATGCTGCCGTATAAGGTGATCTGCCGGTCACCGCATCTAACCGATATGCTGGTCAAGCTCTTGGCCTCGCTTAGTCAGGAGTTGCCCAAGGAGGAGGATTACATCGAGCCAGCGCCGATCGCCAGCCTCACCGCAACTACGCCAATAACAGTTGTCGACACGCGCGGCTACACTGGACTGCGAAATGGACACGAACGTGTGACGGCGTCACAAATGGCAGCAATTATCGATGCGCATATGTCGGAAAGCATACAATTGCCTCCACAACGGCAGCAGTCGGCGCAGCAGCAGCAACAGTCACCAGCAACAGCAACAGTGACACCTGTAACACAAACGCCGGCTACGCTGGCAGCAACAGCGGCAGGAGTGCAATTATCGACAGCGGAAGCGATGGCTGCTGCGGCAGCAGCTACAACAGCAGCAACAACAACAACTACAACAACAGCAGTAGCAGCAGCAGCAGCAGCAGCTGCAGCAGTAAGCGATGCAGCAGACGCAAATATAAACCGTCTGGATGTAAATGGTGACGGCGGAACGAGAGGAGGGGGCGGCCCAGTCGCTGCTGAGCCAGATAGGGCGACTGCGGAGAAATCCACAAACATACCCGCTGCCAATATCAGCAACAGCAGCAGCAGCAGTAACACCAGGGACAGCAGGGACAAGGCCAAGCGTAAGATCTACGCAAAGAATTTCTCACAGTTGCAATTGGTGATCGAGGTGCTGACACATCAGTGCGGCTCCACAGATGGCCTCGACAATGTGTCCAAGCTGATTGTGAATCTGACACAGTGCTCACAAGCGTCAAATGCCATTTTCCTGCAATACTTGACGGCTGCAATCATGGGTCTCGCCGAAGAGGTGCGCCAAGCCATACAGACGCTGTTAAATGAAATACACGTCTACAACTTAATGGACGACTTCAGCGACAAGCCGGGCACGTCGGCGCAGCTGGGGGTCTCTGGCGCTGGCGTGGCCAGTGGCTCTGCTGCCGCGCTGAGCTCAACAACGCTGAGCCTGACAAGTGGCATCAGCGTGCTGGACGGCATGATGCAGGACCGTTTCACAGCTGAGAATGTCGTCATTTCAGCGCCAAAGAATGCCAAGCCCACTTGTGAGCTGCAGTTGCCATCCATGAAGAAGCTGCTGTCCACCTCTTCGGCGCAACCGTATTTCCTGCGCACGCTAAAGATTTTCATGCAAGTCCGCGACATATTCGAAGTTCAGAACACGCTGAATGCGATTGCGACGCCAGCTGGTGCCAACAGTGTCGCCGGCGATGCGGGAAGCGATGCTGCGGATGCGACTGCTAATGCTGGCGAGGCGGCTGCTGCAGCCGGTGTTGCCGCTAGTGCTGATGTTGCTGGCGCTGGTGGTGATGCCACCGCTTGTGCCGCAGCAGCAGCCACTAATGCAAATGCGCCGGCGGCACAGAAGCCAACACTGTCTCAAATACTCTGCCTGGATGTGCTTTGGAATACGCTGAGCGAGTGTCTGGCGGCATTGGAGGAGTCCAAAGATGAGTTTGCGGTACTGGTGCTGCAGCCAACCGTTGAGGCGTTCTTCCTAATACATGCCTCGCACAAGAACAGTCCAAAGAAACCGGGTCGCGGCACTAGCGGCAACAATGGCAACTCCCTCAGCAACAATGCCGGCAGCGGTTTGGCCAGCAACAGTTCCAATGCGGGCAGTCGTGACCAGATCAACAACAGTCCCAGCGATGAGAGCACCAACATGTCGACGACGACGAGCAGCTTAACGGCGCCAGCAGCGGCACCAAATGATGGTAGGCAATGGAACAGTTACCATCTGCACTTGCATATTTCTATAACAAGAAATTTAATTTTTTTTTTTTTTGCAGCAACGGGAGAGTCGTGCGCCATGTCAGAGGATGATGCGAATGCAACAGGCGCAACAGCGACATCAAATAGCGCGTTCACCGCACTGGAGCAGATACCACTCGACTCGCATGAGGCTCAATTGAAGCGGGACCGGCAGAAGTTCTTGCAATTCGCTGAGAAGCATCGCACGGTGCTCAACCAAATATTGCGGCAATCGGCGACGCATCTCTCGGACGGTCCCTTCGCCGTGCTCGTGGATCATACGCGCATCTTAGATTTTGATGTGAAACGCAAGTATTTCCAAACGGAGTTGGAACGTCTCGACGAGGGCATACGAAGGGAAGAGAACACAGTCAGTGTGCGACGTGTAACCGTATTCGAAGACTCATTTCGAGTATTGTATCGCCTCGGACCGGAGGAGTGGAAGAATCGCTTCTACATTGTGTTTGAAGGTAAGTTGCGTAGAGGTGCGTCCGCATGTTGTAGAACAGATGTCTAACAATTCTTTCTTTTTGTTTTTGTAGATGAAGAGGGCCAGGATGCTGGCGGTCTATTGCGAGAGTGGTATGTGATCATTTCGCGTGAGATATTCAATCCAATGTATGCACTCTTCTGTGTATCACCCGGAGATCGTGTTACCTACATGATTAATCCATCGAGTCATGCGAATCCAAATCATCTAAGCTATTTTAAGTTTGTAGGACGAGTTATTGGTGAGTTTCTGTGGCATAGCTAGTTTTTTTCTTTTTTTCTTATATTTGTCCTGTATACGGCATTGCAGCCAAGGCAATACATGACAACAAACTGCTTGAGTGCTACTTCACACGTTCATTCTACAAACACATACTAAGTAAACAAGTGAAATACACCGATATGGAATCACAGGATTATGAATTCTACAAAGGCCTGGACTATCTGATGAAGAACGATATATCGACGTTGGGCTATGAACTTACCTTCTCCACTGAAGTGCAGGAATTCGGTGTGACACAAATACGCGATCTCATACCAAATGGCCGTGACATTGCGGTCACCGAAGAAAATAAATTCGATTATGTGCAGTTGGTGTGTCAGCTCAAAATGAGCGGTTCCATACGACAGCAGTGAGTATTCTTTTTACAACTGACCGATAGCATAATACCATATTACAATAACGAAACTAATACATGTCCTTCTAATCCGGTATTTGCAGACTCGACGCTTTCCTCGAGGGCTTCTACGATATAATACCCAAGCATTTAATATCGATATTCAATGAGCAAGAGTTGGAACTTCTCATATCTGGATTGCCAGATATTGATATTGAGGATCTCAAGGCGAACACCGAATACCATAAGTACACATCCAAATCATTGCAGGTAAGTGTTAACTGCACCGCGTCATCATTGAAATCAAATAAATCTATACACTGTGCCGCCTTATATAGATACAATGGTTTTGGCGTGCTTTGCGGAGTTTTGATCAGGCGGATCGCGCCAAGTTTTTACAATTCGTTACGGGCACCTCGAAAGTGCCACTACAAGGTTTTGGCTCGCTCGAGGGCATGAACGGCATACAAAAGTTCCAAATACATCGTGATGATCGTTCAACGGATCGTTTGCCCTGTGCGCATACTTGGTAAGCACAACTAATATGCAATTATTTTCTGTATTATACTAAAATTGTTTTACTTTTTTTTTTTTTTTACTTTAGCTTTAATCAATTGGATCTTCCCATGTATAAATCATATGACAAACTACGCAGCTGTATGCTTAAAGCAATACATGAATGTTCAGAAGGATTTGGATTTGCCTAAGTTTACTTATGCGATTACAACTATGAATAACATACCAACAGCAGCAACAACATGATGAAATATCAAAACCGTTACCAACCTATGCCATTCTGATTTTTTTTTTAGTTTCTTCATAGACAAACGGTTACATGTTAAAAAAAAAAAACTATAAAATAGAAAAAAATTAAAAGAAAGCATTCACACACCACAGACTTAATAAAATAACAAATAATAGACGACGACGGCGTTAGCAAAAATAAAATAAAAAACAAAGAAAAAAAATTCAAAATACGGCAAATTCATATTTTTCAAGTTATCCTCTATATTTACGAAATGATAAAAAACAAGCTTAATGAAATTAAAAGAAAAAGCGAATTCAAAAAAAGAAAAAAAAAAAAAAACCAAACACTGTTTGTGTATTCATTTAATATTTTGTTTACTACATATAACAACAATATATATTTTGAACTCCACAACATATAAATCTGCTTTTTCGGGCTCTTGTTTATAATACATATATATATATATAAATAAAATAACATAAGTGTAGAGAAAAGTATAATGTTGAGAAAGAAAGAAAGAAAGCGAGTAAAAAATCCACAAGTATTTGAGTAACAAATAAGTCTTTTATGTTAAATGCATTTTTTTTAAATAAACAAACTTACGCTAAATGAGGGTAACTCATTTTTATTTATAACAATGCAATATGCAAGCAGTAGCAATAATTTGTTTTTGCATGGGCCAATTTGAGTTAAATAAATGTGAAAAACAAATAATAAAAACCAGCTGCAGCCATTGTACATATTTCAATTTGTTTGCATTCTTCCAATTTAGTGGACGCCTGACCCAGGAGTAGTTTTCTCGATTCCGTTCCGGAAATTTCGATGTCAAAGATACACCTCGCAGATTACAAACCTAAAGCTCCTCTTTGGGTTTGTCCTTTCCCCATGCCAACACAGATATGAAAATATCCAACTCAGGCATAGGGAAGTCATCACGACTAATCAAATCTGAGAGAACCTCCTGAAACGATAATATTTAAGTATTATCTAAAATTCAAAAGACTACTACTTACTTTGGAAAGACTATTTAAATGGTCGCCTTTTACTAATTCCGTAACATTTTCATCGATAAATGCCAAAGTTGCATTCTCTAGTTCCTTCAAAGAATGGTCAAAAGCCGCTTTAGTGCGTCACAAACATTGGAAAGTAGAATTACATCATTTAAGCCAAACTTATTTATGTGTCAAATGCATGAGGTCCTGTGACCACGTCGTCTCAACATCATTGAGATCGATGTATTCCATGTAGATATATTTCAAGAAAGTTTAAAAGCGTCTAAAGGCTCGTAAAACTGGATTTCATTCTGTTTCGATTCCAAAAAGCCGCCATAGAGTAAACCTCAGAAAATAATTGCATCTCGCAGCTTAAATGCAACGATTTCTGTTCCTCAACAATGAAAGTTATGTCCGAATACTCAGTTTCTAAGCATAGTTTTAAGTTTACTTTGTTGACATCGGCTGAAAGAAGAAAAGTGTAGCATCTAAATCTAACTGCATAGTACATATTATGTATGTAAATACAGTCGAAATTCTATACTAAGAAGTTTTGTCTCTTTAAGTCTAAGTTTTTCTATGCATAATGAAAAATAACGCTAAAGAAAATTATTGAAAAAATACCATATAAGAAGTTAATACGAAATTTTATGATTTTATGACATAAAGCTTGCTTTTTGGATCATAATTCTTTAATTTGATTTAACTTTTGCAAGTATTTTCAAATGGACTTGTTTTTATTCCATGTACAGTTTCGACATATCACATGCGAGTAAATACACACTTTATAGATATTCCTAGTAATAATTTTCGCAATTCTCGGAAACGTTCTGTCGGTAACTTCAATTCAGTTTATATATATAATATTATAATATTCAATATGTCACGACAAATAATAATCAATTTTTATATTTTAAGGCCATATTGTGTCCAACAAGCAAATTCGATTTATTTTAAATAAAGGTTCAATATATGTATGTATGTACATTTGTATTTGCATTTGTGCCTCAAGAATTTGGTTTATTTACGTATTGTATTATTTTAAATGAGGTAGTTTTTAAATTTATTTTCATTTACCTATACGATGCCATTTACCATTACCTTTTTTGATGCCATTTTATAAAAATAAAATTCCAATTTGACCAGCTTCTCTCTACTACTGTAAAAAAGTCACTATAGCCTCTTTATGTCACTATTGGCATTATCAACATCTTTTTGCTTCCATAGACTATATATAGTATATAAGTGACTGTTTGTGCGAGAATACTGATTCGGTACAAAATTTGTTATTGTCAGAAAATTATGATTTTTATGTGACTGCGTGAGAATAGATCCCTAAATCTGATTATCAATAAAGAACATTTTTGTTCAAAAAGGGACCAAAACTCCGGGGATACTTTTTATGTCAGGTGACAACCCTAATTAACCTAACCGCGTCTGCCCAACGGGCATTGGATTAAGCTGCATATAAGACACTCGAACACTTTTATGGCTTATTTAGCCATTGTGGTTTTTTTATTGTAGCAAAATCAAAACAAACACCTTCAGTCTTGTAAACTTTGCGTCATGGCTGACAGGGTTTAAAAATTCTCACGCTTATTACTGTTCATGGGGTCGGGTGTACCTGTGAGAAACCTAAGTGAGCATAAACAAATACGGTTTTACGTTGTTCAGTACTGCTTTTAGTGTTGTTGTCAACGAATAGAGTTTGCACAGCACGAAACTGTTGTTTCTCACTCACACACAGTGCATGGTTAGGGCTTCTTTCTTCGTCATCATCTACACTTTTCGATGTTTGGGATAAACAAAACAAACAACCCAACAACAATTTGGTTTTGAAAGTGCTCCACTCCTTGGGAGTGGAATTTCGATGTTAGCAATAATCATAATAGGTAGTTTCAGGAGGTATTGAAAAAAGCAGACTTTGTGCTGCCATGGATGCTTTGATACGTACGCTTAAAATATCGGCAAGTCGGAGTATGACAGATGTTATAGTGGACTGCGTAAAACTCATTAACTGGCTGCAATGTAATTCGTATGATGGTAATTGTGCTGCACTCTCCTATAAAACCATTGAAGCTATGTTCAAGGCAACGCTATATTTGCGCAATTGCTTTAATATCTACGGTGAGCCGTTGTTAGAGGCGATGAAAGTGGAATTTCCATGGGCGTGTCAGCAGCTAGAGCAATATTATGCGGAACATACAGCGGGCACTTGCATAGCGCAACTATGCCGCCTTGTAATCACAACATCGCCGATTCCTGGCGTACACATAGCGCAGATGGCACATTTGTTACAGCTTTTAGGTGAACTTGAGCCGCCGGGAAGTGCAGATGAGGTTTTGTTGCGCCTAAGTGAGATGAGCACTAAAAACGATAGTGGTACCAGTGAAAGTAACGTTGATCCCGATATGAAGCGCATGTTGTGCCTGGTGCAGCGCATATTTCAGTTACCTGGCGGAGCCACACAAATCGAATGTGCGACCCGTCGCATGCTCCTACATCTGCCGTTTAATCTTCTGGGACAGCTGTTCAAGGTAGACGCGAAGTCGCAAATGTATAATCGGTGCAACATATTGGCGGAAGTCGCATGTCAACAGCTGCACACAACCACATGTGAGAACAATGAAGAGCAGCAACGTGCTGAAGTCGCAGCGCATTTTATTCAAGCCATTTACGTGTGCGCAGCTGGCACGTCTTATGGTTTGCAATTTCTCTGGCAATGTTTGGCGCATAAGGGTTTCGCGCATGGGCTGATCCAATACCTACTCGACTTTTATTCTCAGCACCTGTTGCACTTGGATGTGGAGTGCATGCAGCTAACAGACGTCACAGCGACAGAACTGTTGCCGACGATTGGTAGCGTGTTATATTTGACACATGCGCTGTTGGCGCGTAAGTCACCGTGTGGCCTGGAATTTTATGCACGTATTAGAGAAACACACTTTGCTGTTACCTTGTTGGCATTGCACAATAAACTAGCGTACGTTTTTGATTAACTAAAGGATTTTTTTATTTTTTGGACTGCGTGTTACTCCTCTTTTGGCAGAAACTCCTTTGGAGTATTTACAAATTTTGTTACGTATTCACCTTTTTCGGCTAGGATTTCTTCTATGTTGCGTTTACCATTCAAATCCGTAAACCAGTTCAGATTGTCTGCAATTAAATGATGGTTGGCGCAGCCTTCACAGGTCACAATGACGACGCCACGTTGATAGGCAACTTTGGATATTGTTTGTACGTTACGGGTTTGGCACACTTTACATGTGTAGATCAACTGCATTTTTGTCTTAAGCTCTGCCAGCGGAATGCTGTTGGTGGCCACATGTGCGTTGCAAGCCTGCAAGCAATTCATGAAATTCATCAAGTTTAACAATCAAATGTTGTGAATGACTTACCGGTTCATCGCTATATAATCTTAATATGTTCTTGTTATTGCTGGCTACCTATAAATCGATGAAAATTATTACTTTGTTTACAAAAGTCTATACAATTTTAGTACCAATAAGGATTTTTCTTCTGTTAACAATCGTTGCCTGTTTAAAGTCGATGCCACATGTGTTAGATGTCTAGTACGCAGCTGACAATAAGTGGCTACCTTGCATAAATGCCGCAAAGAAGACATTTTGATTAAGCCACAGTCTTTGATTAAAATAATTAACTTTATTCGATCCAAATATTCGGCCAAGAAAATAACAATAACAGTCTTACGGTTTTATAGCTCTTATAACATCATCATTAGGCAAGTCACAACACTGGAAACATCAGCCAACTATTTTTTACAAATTTCGAGCACTGTATGTGTTTTTGATTTTATGTAAAATTTGTGTTGTTGTGTTGCTTGTTGCGACTGATTGTTAATTTCGTTTATATAAACAAAGTCCATAACAAAATGCAGTCCATGTTGATATCTTCTATGAAGGACTTACATACGCAGTCGCTGCAAAGTCGGATACTGCCAAATTTGGAATACCTGCTGCAGGGTTCCATATTAGATTCAGCCGTCGAACATCTGATGCACCGGTAAGTTCTGAGCTGACTTCCAAAGGTTTAAACAATAAAAAAGATTTGTAAATCTTTCGCCAGCTTAAAGGGCCTCTGTGATAATGTGGATACCACGCCAGAGTCATTTCATGACCTCGAGGTTTGTCTTGCTATGAGACAGCCTAATCAAAATATGCCACTTAGTGTGCGTGTGCGCCGCGCTTTAGATCGAGATGCTCCCTTTCAGATGCGTTATATTGGCCAGCCGGAGATAGATCAGCGTCGGCCAACACTTGTGCGTTCTACCATGGATGTTGCTTGCTCATCGACGATTCTGGAATTTCTTACAGAGATGGGTTTCCGTTTGGATTTCGAGTATATTGCTAAGGGTGCGTGTGGCGGGTAGCTGGTCATATGGTAATGCGCTAATAGCTGCATCTAAAATTTCAGGCTTTATGTTTCGCAAGGGGCGAATGAAAATTACGGTGTCGAAGCTATTTAAAATTATGCCTGGAAAACAACAAGACATGGGTAATGAACCCATATCGCAGAGCTACATTGTCGAGTTGTCCGTGGTGGCACCCACGGGACAGGATGCGATTGGTGACGAAATGCGCGTTTTTGCAGAACAACTAAAGCCGCTCGTGCAACTGGAGAGAATTGACTATAAACGCGTAGGGGGTTTGCCATAATATGTGAGTCCATTGACTTCCGAAAGGGTTTAGCAGTTAACTAACATATAGGTTTATGTCTAACAAAATAATTCTCAAACACATAATATATTATACAAATATTTAAAATATTTAGCATTCTAACGTGGCAGATAAAATGTCTTGCGCAATGTGGTATGAGTCAAAGGTACCATCATTTCATTTTTATCTCCGCGCTTGTTGCTTACGCTGCTCGTAACAGCAGTTAAGATGTCCAGCATATGTTTACTATAATACAGACAGTAGAGCATGGTTAGAAGCGTTGAATAATGTCAATAGTATAAGGTATTACTAACCTGCTGCCATAACGTGTAATGGCATTGCAGAGTTCCTGTATGAACCAAGTGCCAGTTGCAGTGTTACGCATTGACTCAAAGCCCGGCACTGTCGACATAGCCTTGACCATATCAGCGTATGCATCAGCAGTTAGCTGCACATTTGAATTGCTTTTGGGCTACAAGTACGTTTTTACAGTAAATTGCCAAAACTCGCTGAATTACTCACCTCAACACAGTTTGCTTCGGTCTTTTGGCATGCTTGTATGATGAGCATTTTTGGTTTGTTCTGCAGCGTATCGGCGGCGTTTATAATGCACTCAATGTCAGTGATTTTCACGGGTATGCTATTGGAGCCAAAAACGGCACCATCAATGCCATGCGATAGTATGCACACGATAAGCGAGTCTTTCAGCAGCGAAAGTTTGACCACTTCCCGTATGTGATGCAGCATCTCAATGTCATCCAGATCTTCCTGCTGTTCAATCACATAGCCATGTGCCTTAAACACCTCACATAGCCGATTCCTATCGACGTTGCTGCCAGCACGTTCAGAAAGTGGTTTGTTGGGCAGCAGATGCTACATAGAAATAAATGGCAATAGGTTAGGAATGGAAAACAAATTGGGAACATTTCTAGCTTGCTTTATTACCTGTGAGTCCTCAGTAACATTACGATGAAAATGTTGTTGGTTTATGATCAGCGCAATACCGGCATGTTTGCGTGATACTTTGTAGCAGTCAAATGCATCAGGTGTGTGCAGAATAGCCGCAGCATTTGCCGTAGGTAAACTTTCTATTGAGTGTACGGAAGCAGGCGTTGAAATTGTTACGCTTGATGAACTACTATCAAGCACTGAGCTGCCTTCTGGAGCGTTTACATCTGGGTGCATTTGATCATTATTATTGCTAGTGTGTTGTTGTGGTTTTACCGAGTTTTGCACAGCTATGGCGGTTTTATGCAGACTGCTGCCTGCATTACTATTAATAGTGTCCACGAGCAGTGCCGCTAATGAATCAAATTCATTAAATTTAAAGTATTCTATTAGTACCTGCACGTCGCTGTTCACTGCATTGGCATCGCCAAGTTTTATGATTTGTCGCGTTAGCCAATCGAGCAGAAATATTTCCAAGTGACTGAAATCGTAAAAACGCAAATGTTCAGCACTACTGTTTGATTTATACTTATCATTGATGCTAATAACAAGGCGACCCGTTTGTGCCGTAGTCAATGATTCACACATGATATAGAGCGCTTTTAATACTGGATGGATATGCAGGCTGAGCGCACTAATATGCGGCAAATAGTGTTGACGCAGCTCGGGCCAGCGAAACCCAAGTTTGCGCAGCACTCGGCGGGCGTTTATGATGACAAGTGCCTCAATAAGATGATTACGCCAGTCCCGTGACTGCGCTTGTGCATATTGTCGCAATAGATTGGATTGATGATTTTCAAGTAGATTGCATGTGCTTATACTGGAGTTGCGTACAACACCAGCTAGAACAAGTAGTTTTTGTAGTGCGTAAGCAGCATTGGCGTGATTTTCACCATAGAGTAGAAATGCCAAGGACACCTAGAATTTCATTTTATTGTTTGTTATCTTGTAATTTTTTTGTTTCTGTATGACGCACCTTTTCGGCGAAACTAAGATCACGTTCCACATATTCTAAGTCTTCGATATCAATTTTGTCCAGTTGTGTAAGACAATTGTCCTGAGCCCGATAATTATTGTTGCAATTGATAGTGGCCATTTGGGAAGTACCAAACTACTGCTACTGAAAGCCAGTTTGTTTTGGATTCAAAATGAAAACAAAAAAAGCAAACAGAAACAGCTGTGCATATGCAGAGGTGACCAGTTAACTGCTGTTTAAATAAGTCAGATCTTAAGCCATACGCAAAAGCAGCACCACCATATTCTTGAACGTTTCAAAGCAAAGCTCTCAACAAGCAACAGCCAGACAGCTGTAAATACCATAAATTTATGTAAATATATATAAGTATGCAAGTAGAATTAGCAAAACGTTTTGTCAGAGAAATGCTTTTGACTAGTCTGGTCTCTTTAGTTAATTTGTACTTACCTGTCGGTTTTTTTCGTTTTTTTTTTGTAACATTTTGCAGCACTTTTTATATAGTGCTGCACAAATCAGCTGTTTGGCACACGTGCTTGTGCAAATAACCATATTTGGCACTTGTTTTGCTGTCATTAGTGCAACCCGGTACCGTATTTAATGCGGCTTGGTGGAGCAGTGTTTTTGTTGACGTTTTTAGGATTTGTATAGCGTAAAAAAAAAAAGAACTAAAAGAAGCGCCGACTGTCGTGGTATAGACGCGTTACAATTCTAGTGTGTGTGTTTTCGGAAGTTTGATATTGCGATTTTTTTTAGCCACTTACTAAAAGATAGGCTGCAACGGTAGCATAATGGGCGGAAATAAGAACAAAAGACAGAGCAACAATAGAGGCCAGAATGCCGGCAAAACAAATGCCGCTCATGTGAAACGGCCCAACTTGTCACAACAGCATCGCACAGAACTAAAGTCATTGGTGTTACGCCTTCTTGAGCTTGGCTACCAGTCAACGGCTAACAGTAAAGAGGATTGGCAGCAGTACGTTGAAATGCAAACAATTCTAAAACGTGTGGTTGAACTGGAAATTCCTATATATCAATTTAACACTGAGCATATATCAGTGCCTGGCATTGAGCCATCATCCCCTGAGGCACGCCTAACTAAGATAAAGGCATTTACAAGTTGGGCTAAGGAGCATGGAGTGCGAACTGACTGTCTTGAGATTGCCGTTTTTCCCGGCTATCAATTGGGTTTGCAGGCAACCCGCGATATTGCCAAGGATGAAGAAGTATTAGTTGTGCCACGTAAAATGATATTCTCCGAAGAACAATTGGGCCGTGATCCCAATGCCCAGACCAACTTCGGCCCGATGACAAATGTCAACCTCGCATATGCACTCATACTTGAGAAAGTTAAATCGCAGAGCTTCTGGCAGCCATATATCGATGTAATGCCCATTCGATACAATACTGTACTCTACTACACCATTGCACAAATGGAAGCTTTGCGCGGCTCGTCAGCTTTTCCGAATGCCTTGCGTCAGTGTCGCGTGATTGCACGTCAGTATGCATACTTATATAAGTGCGCACACCTTACACCTGAGCTGGGTAGCTTCACGACGATGGGTCATAACTTCAGGGATCAATTCTGCTACGATTTATATCGGTGAGTGCATTTCAGTGATTTTCAGTTATTTTTGGCCTCTTTAAAATAATTTAACGGATTCTAGTTACATTTTGTCACTTTATTAAAAGAATACTTCATTTGTTTAATAACTACTTTCGTAATTTAATACAATGTTATTGTTGTTGTACAATAATTTACAACAAAACACAACACAACAGAGGAAAAATTTTGTTCCTCATGAATTTCTGCTGCATACAATTAAACTTTATTTTTCATAAATGTTTTTTCTGCTACATTTCCATATGTATGTATGTATCTTTTTGTTACTTGTAACAATTTAAGGTTTTTTTTTCTTCATTCTAAATAATAAATAACAAAAGTTTGTAGAATAGTGTGTAAAAAGTGCAGAAGTCTAAGAAAAATAAATAATTATATTTAAATAGTATGTATATAATGTATTTGTTATATTATTTGTGGTCTCATTCAACCGCTACGGCGTTGTGCACATTTTGGCAAATTTCTGCAAACCGCATAAATGAATTTTATCAATTTTTTGTTTCTTAAATACAATTTCTTTAATGCACAACTTTTCATTTTACTTATAGTTAGAACAAAAAAAAATTGATTTTTTTCGCTAATAAATCTTTCAATTTTGTTTGCAATTTATTGTCTTCACAAACTTGTTTAAATTGTTTTTATAATTCCATTTTGACGCTCTTTTGTTCTTGTAATTTCCATTTTTATTTATTTTCAACAATTTTTTTTTGCTTTCAAGTGCAACTTGATTGAATTGTGTTGCTGGCAAATTGTTTTTTTCTTCATTGCCAAATTGCAACATCGTTTAATTTATTTATTGTTGCGTCCTTTTCACGCTTATCCGCTTTGCGCATATGCATATGGATTATGGTTTGCGGATATTTATTTAGTGCTGTTCAACACTGCATCGCCTTTTTGGAAATATTAAAAAATTTTTTTGTTGTTTGCAACTTTTCTAAGACTTTCTATGATTGTGTTATAATGGTTTTATTTTCGTTTGCTATGTCGGAAACCCGTTGCCTTTTACTGTTTTGCTTAACTACTTCACAAAAATGTTTTACTATATTTATTATGTACTACATAATTGTATTTATTTGCTTGTTTTTTTTTTTTTCTTTTGTCAATCTTATAAAAAAATCTGTTCCCCAACTAAAGAAGAGTTTAGTTTTGTTTTGAACGATAAGTATTTCTGCCAGTAGTTATAGTAAACGTTTTTGTTGTTGTTGTGCACACACGTGTTTATATTACACATACATATATAATATTGTATAATTTTATCTATGTGTATTGGTATGTAAATAGGTGCCTATCAACGCGTCATGCATGCAAGTAAGTATGTATGCATGCACACACACACCTCCAACATACTTATGCTGTACCTTAAGAAATGTACTGATATCCATATTCTTGAATATGGTTTGCTTGACCACAGACCACAGGGCTTCATTGAGATTCGATGGTTTTGCTATATTGGCGCGTTCATTCCATCACTCACTTGTACGTTAACGCTGGGATGTGACAGTTACTTCCAAATATGTTCATAAGTACGCATATTCTTTTGCAAAACTGTGACAACTCTTAAATAAATTTGCATATTTATTTATGAACGTGTGTATGCAGATGTGTAAATACTTTGCATGTTGAACAGAATTGCTTAAACGCTAACCACTCCCAACAACTTAACCACGAATTAAAAATGTTAGAAATTTGAAAATTTAATTTAAATAAAAAAGGGGAAAACAAAAATCAGAACAAAAACAGGTTGAAAATAATTGATTTGATACTAGGAGTGGATGATGGGAATTAATTTTCAAAAGATTTTCGTAATGTATCGAAGAGATACTCTTGCACTTCTGGTGAGTTTGGATCCATTGTGTTCAGTTTCGTCGACGAGATGTTGTGTGCGCTACGCAAGGATAACGCCAGGGATGTGGTCGAGCCGCTGCCGCGTGTGCTATTGCAGGCGCTGCCGCTCGCCGTCGTGTTGGTTGTTGCAGCTGCTGATGTTGTTGTTGCCGTCGACGACATTGCACAGTTGCTTGTGTTTAGGCGGTCCTTTAGCAAGTCGCTGCAGGTATTGCTGCAATTGCCCAAATGCTGTAGGCTGCACACACCTGCGGGGGGAAAGAGTAGAGAGCTTTGACGCTGCAATTGATGATGATGGTGACTGTGCTGATGAACTGGCGTGTTACAAGAGACCGTTGCAATGCCCGTTGCTCCACCGCCGCCACCGCCCCCAGCACCATTAATTGCTCCACTGCTGCTGCTGCTGCCGCTGCCATTGTTGTTGTTGTTGTTGCTACTGCCGGCAACCATTTCCTCCATTTGCTGTCGCAAGGACGAACGTCGCGATGCATTCGCCAGGGTTGGCAATTTACTCTTCATGGCATTGTAGGTCTTCATGTAGTTGGTCTTGCGTCGTCGATGCTGCTTCCAGCGGCACACGACAAAGATCACCATCAGGGTGGCCAAGGAGGTGAGCACAATGGCTACACTGGCAACGATTGCTGAACGTATGCCGGCCGGCATGCTGGCATAGAAACTGCCCAGTTGCTGCTGCTGTGTTACCGAGACGGCGGCAGCAGCAGCGGCTGGACTGCGCTTGAAGCCATGGCCAGACAGCTCCAAATCGAGTAAGTCATGCGCTCGCGCTACTTCATTTTCAATGGTGTCAATGACGTTCTCCTCATCAGCTGCGGCGGCAACAGCGGCAGCTGCAACAGCCGCCGAATTTCTTTCATCCATTTGTGTGTTGTTGCTGTGATTATTATTGTTGTTGTTGTTGTTCAAATCTAATTCGTCCTCCTCATCCGCTGCCTCATCGTTGAGCTCCTGCGAACTTGTACCTTCGAGCAAGAGCTTGGGCGGTTGTAGAAAGTAGGAATTGCGTTTGGCGTCACGCGTTGCCGTCGATGCGAGTGAGGCCAGAGCGAGGGTTTTCCATGAAGGAAAGAAGCCAAGGGACTTTTCTGTACGTTGTTGGTTATTTTGTTCATGTCTGTGTGGTTGATTCTTATAGGCGGGACCTGTGAAATATAGTTTTCATCAATATTCAATCAGTAACTTACTACTTAAAAAAAAAGGAAGCCCTACAGCATTTTTTGTAGCTCCTTTGTGAAAATGGCTATGTGTGTGTGTTTCCTTTAGCTACTAGAAGCTACACTTGTGTGTGCGTGTGTGTGTGTGTGTATGAGCTTCTTTAAATGTGATAAGCATAAGTTCCGAAGGAAGCGATCCCCTAACTCAAGCCACAGTAATCTGAACCTCTTAGACTCAACTTGGCTTAATTAACGACAAATCGGTTGGATAAGCTGAGCAAGGTTAGGGAATGTACCCATACTATGTGAACCATTTTTTTTACAATTTTCTACTCCCCTCCCTCACTCACGGTGACTAACTGTAGTATAACCCAGACCCTGAAGATTCCTCTCCCCCTACAAAACAGATCACATAGTATGGCTATGTTCCCTTACGCTAAAGCAGCAGATTTTAGTTTTTGCGTACTTACAGGATGTGTGCTGAGCTGTTGCGGCGTCTTTGTCGGCGCTGGCGCAGAGTCGTTAGGTAACTGTCCGATAATGAACCGTGTGATAAAGTGATAATAAATGCTTGGGATAAATGATTATTTGCGAGCTGTCCCCCATTCGTTCGTTCTGTTACATGTCTCAGGTTTCGTTTTGTTAGGACTTTGCGCGTTCGCGAGACCAACACACCAGCAGCAGCTCAACACCTAACCCATGTGGCATCTCGGCCACGAAATTATTGCTGGTGATAACGTCTAGCGCCGCGATAATGCCTTTGCCTTTGGCGCTCGCGTTGCTGTCTTAATGCTAACGCACCTCGTTCGCTGGCAGCAATTATGGCGTCTGCCGCCGCCGCCGCAGCTGCCTCATCGTTCGGTTCGATGTCGATGATCGAGGTAAAGTAACTGGAACCCTGCGAGTCTGTTTTGATGTCATCCGGCTTGACGCTCTTCAAGTCCATTAAATTGAAATGCGGAAAGTTCTCAAATGCCGTAACAATGTCCATATTATCTTGTAGAACGACTTTCTGCCCGGGAAAAAACCGCGATCGTTGGTTCTCCACGATCGTCGACAAATGCAATTGACTCGAGCCGCGTTTCCGATGCTCGATCAGCTCTTCCAGTGTCATGTTCCGCTGCTCGAGCACCTTGAACAGTCGATTGCCCGAACGGCGATCTTCAATGAGTTCCAGCAGATCGGTGCGATCATCGACGTCGTCAATGGTGAACGGCTTCAGGCGATTGTGCGTTGCAATGCCAGTTGGGCTGCGCACCGTCGACCCGGACGTACTTGCATGCGTTTCGTCCTCATCGAAGAAGTTCTCCAGATCATCGCTATAGTTCAGATCTTCAGTGCTGCTGTCGTTGGATTTGTTAGCCGTTGTCGATGTTGTTGATGGCGTTGGTCGTCGTCCAGCGTTCGTGTCCGGCATCAACTCAGTGTCCGTGCTTCTGTTCGCATCGTTGTCGTTAGCCGTATACGTTTCGGTATCCGTGTCGGTCTCGGTCTCTGTCTCCTCGTCAGCCTCCTCTTCGTCTAGCGCGATGAAATTATGTTTGATATTTGTTTGCTGCTGACGTTCTCGTTTGTTGCTGTTGTTGTTGTTGTTATTACTGCTGCTGTGTGTGCGCAAGCGATAATTGCTGCTGGCGTTGCTGCTGCCGCGTCTGCTGTTGCTATTGGCATTGGCATTGGCGTATGTGGTTCTGCTGCGTTGCAGCGTTGCTGTGGCTGCTCGCGTTGGTGTTGCTGTTGTTGTAGTCGATGTTGCTGATGATGCTGCTGTTGTTGTTGTTGTTGTGCTGCTGCTGCTTGTGCTCGCTTTAATTATTACTGTTGTGGTTGCCAATATCGAATGCTCTTCCGACAAGTCCGATTCCGATTCCGTTGCCGGTTCCGGTTCCATTTCCACTTCGGCTTCCGCATCCGTGTCCGTATCCGTATCCGTTTCTGCTGTATCAAACGTCTGCTCGCCTGTTGTTGTTGGGTTGGGCGTCGTGTCAGTTGCTATTGCCACACTTGCCGTTGTTGTTGTCGCTGTTGTTGCAATTTTAATCAGAGCCGGCGGCTTGAGCGTAGAACGTTGCTGCTGCCGCTTCTTGTACAATGGCAGACGTGTCGTCGTCGATGTGGCCACCGTGCTCACTGTTGTTGCAGACGACGATGGCAGAGACCACAATGAGGATGAGGGGGCCAGCGTGCGTTTTAGCACTGAATCGGCTGCGCCGGCGCGTGATGGACTGCCGAAGAGCTTCATGCGTTGCAAAGTGGGAAACTTCAGTTTCACCTTGTCCGCATCCGCGTTCGCATCGGCAACGTCTGGTGGCTGCACATTGCCCAGATAGGCGGCGGGTATGCGGCGCACTGGCTGCTTACCTTTCGCCGCCGACGGATCGCTGCCAGAAGTTCGCTTGCCCGGCAGCGATGGCGATGCGGCCGTTGTTTGCAGCGCCAGCAAAGCATTTTGTTTGCCCTTGAGCAGATCATCGAGTGAAAGATTCTTCTGCTGCAGGATCTCGCTGAGGCTTAAGCCGCCGGAGTTCTTGAGTATGTTTTTTAGATCCACTTGTGATTTGTTGTTACTGTTGTTATTGCTGTTGTTGTTGTTGTTAGTGTTGTCGTCTGCTGCTCTTTGCTCGGCTTCTTTTTTATTTTGCAGCTGCTGCTGCGCATATGGCCGGCGATAGGCTTTGTTGCCAGCTTCAGAACTGCCAATCTCCTGACGTCGTTGCTGCTGCTGCTGCTGTTGTTGTTGTTGTTGTTGTTGTTGTTTCTGCTGCTCTCGCTCGAGTGCGGCCAATGGCTCTCTGATGGCAGCCGGTTTTGGCGGTTTGCGTTTGCGTAAGACGGCGGCGCCGGGAGTCTCGGCGGCTGCTGTCAGTACGGTGGGCGCTGCGGCCATGTCCATGTCATCGTCCACATGGCCTCGCCAATAGCTTGTGGCTGCCTCTCCGTTGGCGCTGTTCTCGCCGTTCGCGCCCAGCTGGGGACGACGTTTGCGCTTGCGTGTGCCGATTGGACGTCGACGTTGTTGCTGTGTTTCACTGGGATTGGCATATGTTGGAGCCAAATTGTTGTAGAAATCCTTTGGCAGCGTTTCCATAGTGGACATCGCTTGCGGTTGCGTGGATCCACCGTCGTCCACAGTCAGTGAGACACCGGTTTTCAATAGCTGCAAGTATAACAACACGAACAACATGAATAATTAAGAGAAGAGATGAAAACTGAAAGGAAAGGAGTGACAATGGGGAGTTGAAGAGTTCAACACGTAGAACTGACGTAATCGCAAAGCTACTTGATGCACAATAAAAGAAATCTGCTCAAAGGCTTCTGTAATGCCATGAGGACTATTGTGGGACTTAAAAGATTAAATTACTGAACAGAACATTTCAGCTGCTTTATGAATAATTGCTTATTGCTTCAAAGAGAGCTTAGTGAAATTAAAGCGAATGCTTGACAGCATGGCTTAGATGTGTTTCCTTTTGTTTTTGTTTTTTTTTTTTTTGTTTTTTTTTTTGTTTGTTTTGGCTTTCTTCTCAATTTCAATCATTTGCCATTATAATTAAATTTTAATGATATACACTTCAGCGATCTGAGCTTGACATGGCAGCCCTTGGCATAATCCTTAATGCTTACTTATTTCAATAACAAAGTGCGCACAGGCTGTTCCTTGATTTAATAAATAAACATATGTACGTACATATGTATGTGTGTACATGTGTATAATATAATGCATAATGATTGATTGATTGGCTTGGCTATGCTTAGATTTGCTTTGCTTATTTCATTTGCATTATTTGTTTCTTACTTTGTTTGTCTTTTATTCTTGCTTTTGTATTGTGTTTACTTTATCCTGGCTTTGCTACATTAGTTGTTATGCCAGAAAATCAAATAAGCAACAGCAACAACAACAACAACAACAAAAAGTGGTGATAGGGGGAAAACGCAGGGAAATGCAAGTTAAGTGGAATTAAATGTTCAATGCCCTCCTGCCTATCAAAATGCTGCATACAAATACAACAAAAAGCTTTCAAAGCGACTAAAGTAGCAATTTTGATTGGTACAGTAAAACCTGCTGCTGCCTGCAGAAATGCTGCACCGAATTAATAAACAACAAATGTAATTAGCTTCAGATTACTTTTCGTTGCAAACAAATCGATATTAATTTTTATTTAGGAATTCCTAAGGACATAGCTAGCCAAAGTATTTGAGCAATATACAATAACCACAAAAATATGGCAGGGAAACGGTAAAATTCATATTGAATCATGTCAATGTATCGAGTTGCTTCGAATGCGGCAGAGATTAGCAAGGCAAATTAAAAAAGGCACAATAACATAAAGGTTCGTGTCAGTGGCATGTCCATATCCATTTGTATTTCATCGGAGACGCATGAGCATGCATTTGCAATATGAAAGGACTTTGCCAATATTAATGGCAAATATCTAAGCAATTGCAATCGTAGTGCAGAGCCAGGCTTTGGTTTGTTTGTATGTGCATAAGTGTTTGTGCATAGAATAAACAAAACTATAAGAGGAGCAAAAGAATAATGAAAGGACAGCAAGATGAAAATACTTGTAGCAGAAGCAGTCAAGGCAAAACTTAAATACTGAATGCTTTCTGCAAGTACAACAAATTTGCATATATTTTTAACAATTCCTAAAAAGTTTCTCTTTTCGATTTTCGTTTGATTTTTGTGTTTTATTTTTTGTTTTTTTGACAAGAGTTGTCTACAAGAACTTTATCCTTTTTCAATGTTGAAATCATTTGCCTTTACTATACACAATCGAAGTAATTTCTTTTTTTTTTTTTTATCGGTTTTCGGTTTGTTTGCGTAGAAAATTCCTATCCCACCCAGGTAGGCAGGTTGCAGTTGCCTTGCGTTGTCCAGTCTGCTGCCACTCGGCTGCCACTCGCCGGGCGGCCGATGCTTGTTCGCGCTGATAAGGACATTACAGTGACTGTTGGCATTTGCATTGTTTCTGGCCAAAAGCAGGAGTATTTTATTGTTTGCATTTGAGGTTTTTGGCTTCTTTTTTCTTCTGCCTGTATTTTTCTTGCACGCTTTCGTGTTTTACTTACGAGAAGCTGCTTAGTGAAATGAGTTTCACTTCGAAAGTTACAGTAAACATTTCATTTTTGACTACTACCCAAAGTCTTCTAAGTGTCTGCTAGGCTGTTGGTCACGGCATGGAATTCCTGTTGATTATTCTGAAGTCGATTAATCAAGTTTTCGATTATTTTGTTTGTTTATGAACTCGCAATGTTCAAATCGCTGTTGTGGGGGTTTATCGAGCTATTTGACCAGAGTTGACATGCTCTTGAAAAGAAACATTAAAAAATGAGCATTATAAGGCACATACATGATTTAATATTATACATGTGAAAAGGGAAACGAACTTTTTGTGTTTTTTTTTAAGTATAAAACTATTTTCCGCTGATGAAAAGTGTTTTAGTGGGCAGCGATGTGTGCGCCAGCGATAAGTAGAGCATATGGGCAACTGTGCGATTTGACTTGAGTAGCTTCAAAACTGTGCGCTGTCTTTGCACAGAATTGATGAAATCTGTGCCGGAAGACCGAAAGACGAAGGATGCATGGACTCATGTGGTGCATGTGGCGTGAACACAATAGACACGTTAGAGATGATTCAAAAAGCGCAAAACTCCCGTAGCAGTTGCAAAAGTGGAAAAAAAACAAACAAAATAAAAAAACGAGAAAAGAAAAATTAAGTACAAATAAAAAAAAAAAAACTGTAGGAAAAATAAAAGTGTGCGAAGTGTATTAAAAAATGGCTTAAACCCATGGGAGCGAAACGAACTTGACAGGAAGAATGTGCGCTCGCGTGGGTAATGGTGTGTGTGTGTGCGTGTGTGTGTGTGCACGTGTTCGTGTGTTTGCCTTTGCGTTTAAATGCTGAAGGAAGCAAGTGTGTTGACACAGCATTTGTTGTTGACAGTATGAAACCGAGACCATGAGACCGTGAGACGGACGCGGAGACCAAACTAGACCAGATCCACAGAACCACTGACTGCAGACCTTTTGGTTGCTCTGTGTACGTAACCCGAGGACGAAGGATGCCTGTCAACAGTCGGTGTCGTTGGCGGTGTCGGTGTTGGAATCGGAGTCGGTTAGCGAGTCAAGTCATTCAAGTCAGTCAAGTCAGTCAGTTAATCGTTGTTAGTTGCCATTCAGGCATTGAGTGTGCAGGGTTGCTCACACTTGGCTGACGTTGGATTAACTTTGCTCTTGCAATCTGAGACAGCAGCAGTTAGCCAGCAGCAGCAGCAAATTCATCTGCTGCATTTCATACTTGTGCAGCGAGTGGCAGGAGGAGGAGAAGGAGGAGGAGCAGTGAGGCTTGCGTGAGTGTATCCGCTTGCAAAGCAAATCCGCGTTGAGTTGCAGTTTTACGTAAACGCTTCCTTTGCTTTGCCCTGTTGTTTAACTGTTAAACGTTTCTCCTTTGCTGCTGTTTGTCTGTCTGGCGAACATGCGTTCAGTCGTCTGTTTACACATTCTCAGCGGGCGTGTCAACGTCTGAGCGAGTGCAAACAATGCAAAGGACACGGCGTTTATCCTTAAGTAGCCGCTTCGAAACCACACAACTATGCCGGCTGCTGTTGTTGCTTTTTGTGGCTCGCACTCGATTGCATTGTCTAATCAACGGCTTAAATAGCCAACTTTAACTCACTTAAGTAAGCAAGCAGCCAAACATAGCCACACCTCAAAACAGCTGAATCCTGCCCAGCACGCAACGCATTTATGTCGGCTTCGCGTGCGCTTTCAACTTCAACTCGGCTGGCTTAGTGCCACTAATGCAGTTGCAGCGTCATGTACAGCGAGTGCACTGCGGTCTCAGATGTTGCCTTAATTAAGGATATGCGGTTATACGCATATAATCATTTGCCATATACACAGACACAGACACAGGCACAGACACAGTCACTTGGCTTCGCTGCATTTAAGTTATTAATTATATGCTTTGTGCACTGCGTGGCCATTGATAAGCGCAGCTAAGCCGCACCAAGCCAAGCCAGGCTAAGCCATACAATTCCATGTCAGGCAAATGCATTCAAATTCATGTAAATGCGAGTAATTTGCTGCACGCGTGGCTCAAAGCAGCTTTACTCCCATTATGCACGTTGCTCACTGAGTGTCTGTGTACGCACGAATGTGTGTGTGTGTGTGTGTGTGAGTGTGCGGTCTATAAGCATGTGTATGTGTACATCTTGAGCGATCAACACTTTCATGTATGTCATTTTTCTAAAACGAAATATTCTACTTCATTTTCGGCATAGCTTAGCTCACAAAACTTTACAACTTACTCTCGTTCTTGTACGGACGGACGCACCAAAGTTGGCTGCCGCTGACTGGCCGCTTATATTATTATGGAATGCTCAATTGAATTCAATTCATTCAAAAACAGTTTTGGCTTTTTGCATTGCGAGGACTTAACTGGGACTCTACGATTCGCCTGCCTACTTGCTCTAGTCGGGTATCCGTATTTGGTATCCTGTTTCTCCATAGCTTAACTAGATTTTATTTACCAATTAGATTAAACACTGCAGTATCATCTTTCTTGCTGCATGATCCCTTTTATGTTATGTGTTGAGTCTAAAATTCGAACTATCATCTTTTCACTAATGAAGCCTCTTCTAACTTTCGAAAATGTCTAATGACTCCTGACATGTATATACAATGAAGTAAGTTAGTTTCAGTTTTAGTTTAGTTAGGAAACGAGAGAGAGTCTTCACTGTACAAATGCAAATTGTATGCCTTAAGCCATAATAGTATTCTAAACTATGCAACTCAGAGTTCAGTCGCAGTTTTATCCTAATGTTATGTGCGATTTTTAAATGCTGCATTGCATTGCATATCATTTGTTGAGGCATTCGCAGGATGCTTGACTGCGCCTAGCCGCCGTGCAGCTGCCAACAGACAGAGCAGTTCTAAGAAGTTCTGCTGTGGCGTTTTTCTTTTAAGATTTTGCCGCATATCGCTGGCAAGGACAATTAAAGTGGATTTATCCTGCTTCAAGGCTATTAAAATGCAACGTAGTTAAAGTAATTCCTGCATCCGTACATCCGAACATCCATCCGTACAATGTGCAGACTGCTTCCTTACTGCACACACTCATACATATGTATTATATGTACATAAATTTGCAACAAAGGACAACAGGAACATCAGCGCTGAGTGACTTCCTTAGTGTGTTGCTGAAATGCATTTCTGTGTTAGCCTTAAATCTTATGCATTTTAATAAAATTTTCATGATGCCTTTGTTATTGCCATAACACTGCTGCCGCTGCTGCTCCTACTCCTGCTGCTACTGATGTCAGATAAAAGATACCAAGTTGAGCAGAGCAGGTAGAGCGTCCAGAGCAAGTAGCAGCAAGGCAAGCTTCTTGCTCCTTGGCAATCAACAAGCTGACGAAATCATACAAAAGTCTGCTGACCGCAAGCGCAAGTGGAGGACGCGTCGCCTGCTGTGCGGCGGCCAGCCCATGGCGCCGGCCAAGTGTTTGGTTTGGGGCAACGTCAAAGCAGCCGCCAAATCACTTTATTACAAAAACGTGTGCTTTCATATTTTCATTTTTAGATTTTTGTACTCTCCTATTTTGCTGTTTCTTTGTTTGTTTTGCATTGTAATTCCTGGCAGATTTATGCGCAATTGTATGAAATGTGGCTTTCTTTCTTTTGCGTTTGTCTGCAGCATGTGCAGGAAGCTGGCCTGGCAGCCTGCGCATCGGAGATTTACTTTGTTGGGGCCGTTTTATTTTTTATTTATTTTATTTAATTTACTTTTTATTTTTTGTTTTTGCTGCCATAATTAGGTTAGATAGGACTCAACTAGGTACCCTGATAGGAACTCTAACAGGACATGGTCTAATAGGGACTCAGACAACAGGTCTAGGCAGAGGAACTGGAAACAATCTAGCACCTCTGCTGCATGTGTCCAGCTGTAGCCAGAAGCAGAACACGTTTCCCAGGATCTCCTTTCATTAAAAGACATTATTAGACAAGCTATGCCAACTAGGGATTATTAAGCTTGTTCGCTTTATTAAAAGCTCTGATTGTTTTCGTCCAATTGGGAGGCAACTAGACCCCCAAACTTGTGGCTCACAATGCACCCATCCTGTGGTGTAAGGGGCATCACTTACTTTGTGCTGCAGCTACCTAACTAAGCTAACCTAACCGAACCTAAGCTAACCTTGTGCTGACTTAAGTAATTTTTATTTGATTTTCTTGCTTCTAGCTGGGCCGTTTCCACGGTTATGACGCGGGAAAATCTCATCCCGCGCGAACATCCGTTGCCGCAGACCACGCAGCCTGTGCACTTGCAACGCACAACGCTGGCCGCTCTCATACCCTTCTGGGATATGGCCAATCATCAGCCGGGCAGTATTTCGTCGTTCTACAATGGCGGCACCCGTGAAATGCAAAGTTCCGCACAAGCGCCGATCAAAGCAGGGGAGCAGTTCTTCATCTACTATGGCGATCGCACAAATCCGGATCTCTTGGTGCACAATGGGTGAGTCGGTTACTAATCCCTAATCGGCCTATGCGAATACTTGATAATGATAAAAAACAAAAAAAAAACCCCAACTTTCAAACTTCTTAGCAAATAACTATTGTTCGTCGAAATATTATTTTATATTTATTGTTGGGTCTATATTACAGATTCATCGATCCCGACAATCGCAAGGACAAGGTCTGCATTCGGTTGGGTCTGAGCACTTCGGATCCGCTGTACGAGCAACGGTCCGCACTGTTGCATCGCTTGGATATACAACGCAGCGCCGAGTTCGAGGTGCTGCCCGCACCGGATTTCATTTCAGGCAAACTGTTGGCCTTCGTGCGCGTCTTCAACATGACCGCTGAGCAGTTGGCCCACTGGACTGAGCCAACTGCCGCTGAGCGCGCCGCCGACTTGCTGCACAACGATTGTGCGCTCGAGACGGATCACGAGTCCAAGACCTGGCAGTATTTGCACACACGCTTGATGCTCCTGTTGCGCGTTTTTCCCACCACACTCGAGGCGGACCAGCTGGCCTTGGCAGCGCATCGCGACGGCACAAAGCCTCTGGGTGAGATTGAGGCCACTGCGCTGCAGTATCTCGTGCTCGAGAAGCGCATACTGGGCGCCGCCTTGGACTATGCAAAGGAGCGTTGCAAGGCCTAAGCGCTGGCCCACGCATACGGACGGACAGACAGATCAATACCAAAATACAGAATGAACTTATAATCGACCTCAAGCAAAACGTGGCCATTTTTCGCAGTGTCTACTCATGGAAACATAAAGATAAAAACTGTTTTCCCCCCCTTGTTTTTTTTTTTATTTTGGTATTTTAAGTGGAAATTATGTTTGTATTGAATACTTGTAAAACGTGTTTTAAATTTAGTTGGCGTTTGTGGGCATTTAATGCAGTCGAAGCTGAAACAGAATTCACACACTAAATGCGTTTCATTTACGAATATTTAAGCTTTAATATTAATTATTTAAATTATATATTTAATAATTGTTTGTATTTTTTTTTAATGATTTTTTTAGTTGCTTAGTTGTATGTTAATTGAATAAAGCTAACCGAGAAAAGAACCGAAGTGTCTTGCAGCACTCATAACAAAGGCGTGCATGTGTGTGTGTGTGTGTGTATGTGTGTGTGTCAGCTGCATGGGAAATGAAAGCTTGCAGCGGCATTTGAGATACTAAAATGACGAAGTTCTGAAGTTGTCGAAGGTGACACAGGTGCTGCCAACATTATGCGACGCCGCATTAGCAGCAGCAGCAGCAGGAGCAGCAGCAACACAGCATCAGCCATAATGCACTTGGTGTGTTGTGCTTGTTTGCATGTGTGTGAGTGAGTTTGTGTACATGTGAAGTGATGTGCGATATGAATGTATATTTATGGAGTTCACATTCAAATGCAAATCGAAGCAGTTAACGAGTTCTGCTATGCGATCAGCCTGGATGGATGAATGGATGGTTGGATGGATGACGACAATCAGGAGTCGCAGGACAAGAATGCGCGCGTCTGCTGTCGAAATTCAAATGATGCTTTGCAGCAATATTAAAAAATGTTAGTTGCAATGATAATGTGACACAAGCGATGATTGCTGTTGTTGCTATTGTTGTTGCTGTGGCACGTTCAACTAAAATGGCATAGCAGCAGCGGAAGTGCCGCAGCAACTGAAGCTTGCGAAACGTGCAAGGGCAAAGTTCGCTGAAGTCGAAGGCGCTGATAGCACAACAGCTGGCTGCCATATGGGTTTGTCGTCTGGCTGAGCGGCGGCTCTGTTGCCGACGTTGAGTGCACGCGTGAGAATCGCTGTTCAAGTGTCAAATCAAATGTCACTTCAGTCGTACAAAATTCCATGTCAGGTGTTTGCTTAGCTGTCGTCTGCTGCGGCAGCGGTTCGGCTCGTGGCCCCCTCGGGCTGTGGTCGTGCGGACGTGAAGAGTTTGCATTTGCATTTAATAAGCTTTGACATTTGCATTACGTCTGCGTGCGACCAATCTCCTGCTTGTTACTGCATAGTATGACTATGACGGTGACGTTGCTGCTGATGATGATTATGGGTTTGTTGTCATATATTGGGCATACCTAATGTGGGCTGACCCATTTATAACTGTCACGTTCATAAACTACAGGCATTAAAAGCTTGTAAATTTAAAACGTTGCCAGCCGATTACACATGACTTTAGGCGGCGGCGACGGCGTCGGCGTTGCATATTTATGCAAATTTGCATATGTAAATCGAACGTTGTAGTAATCGAATGATTCAGACAATAAATCAATTAGGACATTGCAAATGCCTGAAATTTTGTGAAATATCAATTAAAATCAAATAATAAATTTGCCTGCCGGACAAACGAATAAACTGCACTTGCAGATGATCTGGACGACGAGACGAAATCCGAGTGAGTGTTCGCATAAGTGAGGTTTCTCTGTATCTGTATTTCCATTTGCCCAACCCCTGCATTTTTCAGTATTAAAGCCAACTAAGTAAGCTTCATTTTGCATTAGTGCTTATTCTTTAAGCTTGACTGTACCCCCCCTGGCTATTGATTTGTGTACTTTTTGTTTGTTTAGTCCGCCATTGACAATTGGTCACATGACACATAAGACACATGAAATATGAAAGTAGTATTGGCATAAAGTTTTTATTGTTTTATTTTTGATTACTTTTGCAATTTAAATTTTTAATATGTGCCTTGCAATTTTCTAAACAAAGAACCGATGGCAGAATGTTGCTAATGTTTTGTGCATGACGATAGCCAAAAACTTCGAATGAACTTTCGGAAAGTAAGAAAATAAGCGCAGAGCAAATGAAACAAAAAGCGAATGCGAGCGACAATTGACAGCGACACACATAAAAGCTTTTAAATCTTAATAAATCTTGCATACAATTTCGGAAAGTACAACAACAACAACAACTTAAGTACCGCACTGCGCCGCACTCACAGTGCAGTGCGCAGAGCAGCAGCAGAGTCAGTGCCACTGGCAGCGGCAGCGGCAGCGGCAGAGCCGGCGTCAGTGCAATGCAGTTCAGTTAACTTCAGTTTAGTTCAGTTGAATCTAGTGCGGCTCGGTTTGGTTCGGTTGGGTTCGGTTCGCTTCGGTTCGCAAGTGTGAGCCGGCTGAAGTTGCAAGTGACGTCGTCGTCGTCGTTGTCTTTGTTGTCGTTGTTCTTGTTGTTGTTGTTGTATGACGCTTTAAAACTATGAACCAGTTGGCGTTGCTGATGTGACGCGGCACAGGCGTCAAGCTGGGCTAAAAGTTATTGTTGTTATTTCTGCAGCTGTGGCTCTGCTGTAGCTGCTGCTGAAATAACACAGCAACCTGCCAACTGGCAGCAGCTGCAACACTTTACTTTAAAAGACTGTTACGAATTGGAGTTTGTGTTGCCTGTTGCCCCGTTGGCTCGTTGACTGCCGACTGCCGACTGCCGAATGCCAACTGCCGGCGGTTGGTGCAGCTGAAGCCGTCATGTGGGCATTATTGGGCTCATTGTGGCGTTATGTGCCTTACTGCTGAGCTGTGCTGCTGTACTGTGCTGTGCTGAACTGAAAATGTTGGACAACTTAAGGCAGCAGCGCGGCAGCATGTGTGGCCTGTGCAAGTGTTGTTGGTCGCTGCGATGCTGCTGTCGGTGCAGGTGCAGCTGCCGGTGTAGGGTGCATTAAGTTGTTTCGCAAGTTTGCTTGTTGTTGCCTTTTTATTTATATATTTTTTTTTATGTATAGTTTTGCTTGGCTCTGTGTTTTTTATTTTCGCATGCCCGAATAAACT
>JBAMBQ010002911.1:0-10693 GCA_037044495.1 Stegana nigrithorax
AAGATCACAATAGCCTTGGCCTGTTCGTCATCTGAGCGACACCAGCTACCATTTGCGGACAGGATGGGGCGAGCCGAACAGCTTGACGAGTAATTCTTCTCGTAGCTTTCCATAGGCAGAAAGAGACGTCTTTTTTGGTATCCATGTTTTCTAACAAATGGTCGAAGAAGTTGGCGCGTTGCACCTTTAGCGCTTCGTTGAGCTGTTCAGCGGCCCTGCGCCATTCTAGCTTGTCATGTGGATGTTGGGTGCTCATAAAAATCTTTCGGAGGTGACGCTACCTTGAAAGGAGGATACGTAGTTCGTTTGTTAGTCCTCTTGAGCCGCCAGTCATACGTGAAGGTCTGGAATGGGTTGCGCGGGCCTCCGCGGCTGCGCTATTGATTTTACGAGTAAAATTCTAATTTAGATATTTAAAGGAATTACTATTTGGACATAGAAAAAGCATATTTTCTCTTTTTTTCTCATGCTTTTATCGGAATTGACAGACGAAGATGGTTACAGAAGCTGAACAAAAAAAAAACGCGAGGCGAATAGACTAGTATTTTCATATAAAAAAGAAATGTGTTTCACGTCTTAAAAATTATCGCTTGACTTATAATTTTAAACAACGACGAAACTAGTTAAGAGTTTTTTTTGGTAACGAGAATGCCTATATATCAAAAATAGTCGTGAAGAGGTAAGACTTTTTTTTGACTGCATCAGAATAGACCCGTAATTGTGTAATGTCATTTTGCGAAATTTTCTGAAATGTTGTTTTTGATTTGCGTGGAGATTGGCTTTAATTTTGCGAGTATTCCAGTACCAATATCAATCAATCAATGGATCATTTCGGCCTAGCTTTTTTTTGTTGTATACTTACGTCTGCCAAGCGCCGTTACTTCAGAGATGCCTTCTCAGCTGTACAGCCACATAAACTACTTTTGTCCTAGGCTTTTTGGAATAACTTTAATATAAAAATAGAAATTACGTTAATTTAGCTATGTTGCCAATACTTTTGCAACCTACTGTATACAGGTGGATAGAGTGCAGAGCCAAGAAATTTGACGGTGTATACGTAGGTACATCGGACTTTGGGTTTAGCAGCTGCTGCTGGAAGACAACAACAGAAGCAAAAACGCTGCATTGGAACAAATTCATACGCAAACAGCACCAATATATGGAGTAAACGGATACGTATGCGGATACATGTCAAAGTAATGCAAGTGAAAGGTTGAAAGAAATACACACCGTGTCACTCGACCACTCAGCGATTCAAATTCACTGAGCACACATAGGACGCAATCATCTGATCCATAAAGCACATGATTTGTACCGCTTACAGCGTGCTGAGTGTTGAGTGATGAGTGGCGGCTGAGTGGAACACACGCACACATGCACACACGCATACGTGCATACATGGCATAGCAATATCCTATATCAAGAATACACACTTACACAAACATGGGGCCTACTTGTAAAGACTGTTTTATTATAATTCTCGCACTTGAGACACTCTTAGCGCACTCGACGTAATGGCAAAGGAAAGCGACGATCCAGGCAACGAAAAGTGTCATACGATATACACATCATAAGTACACGGCGTCCGCACGTGTAGCCATGGACTCACTGAAAGTGCCGTTTCAGCGTAGCCTACACCCAAAATAGAATTTCGGCAAGCGAATAGTTTTCAATGGGGCTCTAAACGCGGGTTTTCATGCCATTTATGACATCGAAGCCATTGCTGATAAACGCGCCCAACTGCTTGACGTGAGTGCGTCTACGACTGCAGCATTTTTATTACGCGGAAAGTAAGCAGCAATCCAACCAAGACTGCGTCGTGCTTCTAAACTGCGCTAGCAATGAGCCTACCAGCTACATAGTGATGACTTATTTAGCTAGCATGAGAGCCAACCAAGGCGCCCGTCTACGTAGGAATAGTGCAGTATATGCGCACATGCGCGCGAGTTACCACAGTTAAAGCATGAGACCACCACAACGACAATAACTACGATGACCACACAAGAGTCCAACACTCTTTAGCAGAAGTCTCAAATAACATTTCCACTTTACCCAAATAATTTTAAACTTATTTTATCACAATAATTACATGCACACTTTTATACGTAAAAGTCAAATGTTCGATCAGCATAATACTGCAACGCAGCACTTGACGCTGCCTTATTTATCAAGCACTTGACATAAAATTGTAAACATATTGTCCACATTGTATAACCCAAATTTCCATAGCATAAGTTTTCTTTGTACCAAACTGAAAATTAAAAATCAGTTTCAATTCAGACCTTAAACATAACAGTCTTTCATTTGGTTAGAATGGTAACTGGCGCAACCGGTACTCAAAGTCAATCCCTTGATTGTCTTGATTAATCCATATTAGATTGCCTTAATCCTTGAATGAAAACACTATAAGAGGAGGAATATTTTGAAGTTTGCTCGAACCAAATTGTATCTCCGAAATTATTTCAATTTTCTATATCGTGATAAAAAAACTAGAAAGGAGAGCTATAGTCGGGCGTAACCGACTATAGAAGACCCTGTACCCAATCCAAAACTGAATATATTTTTTTCTTACTTTAACATTTTGTATTCATTATGTAAGGATATCTCAAGAAAAAAAAAAATTTTTTTTTTTAGTAAAAGCCATTTTTTTGCTGATCGTTTCTATGGCAGCTATATGTTATAGAAAACCGATATTTATCATATTCGGGAATATGATTGAATATTACTTAAAATCACTAAATCCAAAATTTGGTAACAATATCTTAATAAACAAAAAATTTTTTCTCAGCAAATGTTGTTTTTCGGCCGTTCGTTCCTATACGATATAAAAAACCGAAATATATAATATTGAGATATGTAATTGGACATAAGTTTAAACTATTAAATCCAAAATTTGGTAAGGATATCTTGCAAAACAAAAGAGTTTGTACACCCTGTTCAAAAAAATGGTAAAGGGTATATTAAAGTTATGCAAATGTATCTAACGGGCAGAAGGAGGCGTGGTAGACTCCATAAAGTATATAAATTCTTGATCGGCATCGAAAGGCGAGTCGAACTAGCCATGTCCGTCTGTCTGTCTGTATGAACGCACGGATCTCGGAAACGGTACGACCTACAATCACTAAATTTGCCACGAAGACTCGCCCAATACATAGGCATAACAAGTTTATATTCCAGTAATTACCATTGTATGTTAAGTGGTGTAAATAAAGTTCATATTATGATCATTTTACTCATTATGCTTTATTAAACTTTCCATGGTGCTGAAGTCAAACTTGTCTAGGAAACCAGTCATTTTAGGGACAATATTGAATATTAGGCTCAGATATTGTCAAGGTTGAGTGGGTAAAGACGAGCCGGAGGAGGAAATAACATTATAATAACCCCCCTGCAAAAGTTGTGTGTAATATGCCTAGACGCGGCATAGTTTATTTTGTATTCTTTATTTTATTTTCTTCCTTATTTATTCCTTGACCCTTCATTCCCCTCCCAACTAGTTCCATCCCACTCTCGCGATCTATATAGTGCATTCTTTTTTTCTTGTATTGTACTTGTGAGTAAGGAGCGGAAGGCATACCCATTTCCCGCCATTTTCCGGGTGTGAAATAATCGGCAATTAGTGTATTTGTGGAGGTGAAATTATTGTTGAACACAAAGAGAGAAAACGTAGTGCAAATAGCAAAACTAGTTTACGAATTGAATTATTACAAATGTTAACAGAAAAGTTGCACATATTTCGTCAATTTGATGGCGCGGAAATTCTTTTAAAAACAAAATATTCACAAAAACTCGTACATGCCTTAATTTTTCCAATCAATCAACATATTTGTTTATTTACAAAAATAACTTCAATTTACGAACATATGATAGTGCTGTGGGGCGTAAAAATTTAAAAAATACCAAATCGGTGTAAGGTTATATGAGAGTATATTGGTGCAAAGATTAAGCTGATTAATGTGTTATGAATTGCAACAGCGTTGACAGCACATTAACAAACTAAATCAAAATGCAGGTAATCTTAATTCTATTACAAATTCAAAATTCAATAATATTACAACATAAATTAAAACTTATGTTATAGAGAACATTAGAAGAAAGAAGGACCATCAACGCTGCATATCAACGGGCCTATAGAGCAAGAAGGCGTCAAATTTTATTGGATGGAACACTTGCACGACAACAAACACAACATCAACAAGAGTCACAACGAAACGAGCAACTATCACAACAGGAGCAACTACCACAACAGGAGCCACTACCTCAACAGGAGCAACTACAACAACAGTTGCCATACTTTATAATTTTGCACTGCATGATTATGCTCATCAAAAATTTAAAATCAATTTTACCGAAAATCAATTCGGATATACAGGGTCCGGCACTCGAAGTGTAACCAATTGGAAAGCCCATAAATTCAGTTTGGAAAATTACTTTTATTCAATTCAAAGTACAAAATGTGTAAAAATAATACAAAATTCAGAATCAATTTACTTTTGCTCGATATGACCACCTTTTTCCTTGACTATGGCCTTGAGACGGTCCAAAAACGAATCGCAAGCTGCCCGAATGTGACTTGCAGGTATTTTGGCCCACTCGCGGACGATGGCTTTCTTTAGCGCCTCGAGACTGATGTATCTTTTAGTTCGAACCTTGCTCTCCAAAATGGCCCAAAGAGAATAATCCATTGGATTCGCGTCTGGTGAATTTGAGAGCCATTGTGTGGACGTTATGAAGTTCGAAACAAATTTTTAGACAGCTGATGCCCGTGCGTCAGCTGTGCGAGCGGTCTGAAGTTGGTTACACTTCGAGTGCCGGACCCTGTATGTGCGCTGTATGTGAAAGATTGTGGTTTCAACGTGATATGAAACCAATTCCTTCTGTGTGTCAAAGACTTATAAATGATAATTTCGAGAACTTTGACTTTTCAATTGCGCGCGTTTGCAATACGTGCCATAGCAGCTTAAGAAAAAATAGAATTCCTCCGTTTTCAACAACAAACGGATTCAAATACCATACTCGCCCAGTGCACTTACCTTCTTTGGATATATTTACTGAGCGCTTGATTTCGCCAAGATTGCCATTTATGGTAATTAGACGATTGCGTCATGGACAGGGCCAATACGGTATATATGGACAAATAATAAATATACCGGTTAATGTGAATAATATGGTCAGGGCTTTACCACGAAATGTCGATGACGATTTCGCAATTAACGTACATATTAAAAGGAAGCAGATCCACAATTCGAGCTATATTATGGGAATGATAAGGAAAACTGACGTCAAACTTTGGCTACAATATCTTGTTAATACACCAATGTTTCAATTCTACAATATCTCAATAGATAATTTTTTTTTTCACAACGATCATACTAATTTACCAACAGCATCAAATGATCAAGACGTAATCAGTGAAATTTTTGCAATCGACGATTCTTTATATGCACAACAGCAAAATTTGCTCTGGAACGAAGGCAAATATCTTTGTTTAGCTCCTGCTCAGAACAACATTCCAATATCAATTCTCTTCGACGAGCATTGTGAAGAATTATCATTCCCATCTATATATCTTGGCCAATTTAGGACTTTTAAAGAAGGGCTTAATGTCACGCCTTTTATGATAGCCGGCAGTGAGCTCCGTAGAGCAGACATACGTGGAGTAATTCCATCACATTTACTACACATGGCCATGAAGATAATGCGTCTTCGTATTCGCGATTCCATCACAATCTCTTTCAAATATATTGGAGTAAATACAAATATTACTCAGGATGACATACAAAATCCAAACTTTTTATATGGTTGTATAGACAAGATTGTGGCATTTTTAAGGTCAATCCCTAATTCCGTTTACTACTTGGCACAACGAAAGCGTGACTTTCTTCTTAACCACATGTCTTTGCTGTACAAGCTCAAAAATAATGGTGTTGATATTGATGTGACTACACTTGAAAACATGCATTACAATTATAAGGCCTATTTAATCAACGAAGATCCTGCTTGTGGAATGACAATTCATAAGTCACAAGGAGCAACATTTGATCAAATGGTATACCATTATGACAAAAGACATGATCAACAGTTGGTTTACGTAGCGTTGTCACGAGTCACTGCAATAGAGGGACTTTTTATAGTGGCTCCAGAAAATGAACAAATTTCCCATCATGGCAGAAGACCCACCAAAAATTTGGATTCTCTGAGACAAGAATTTGCGCGACTTTCAACTCCCAAATTGGAAACAGTACAAGACACTGCTTTTCAATTCCTGAAATCACCCAACGTAACAACTTTAATGACTTTTAATTGTCAAAGTCTTGTAGCACACAGTGGGGACCTTCAAGACGCAGTAACAAAACAATGCGATATATTATTACTATCAGAAATTTGGCTTGAAAACGACACCACAATTACCATTCCATTGTTTAAGTGTTGCAGTCAGTACAAAAGATCTCGACAATGATCTGGAGGAGTTGCGATTTACAAAAGTTGTCGAAACAATGAGAATGGACCTACATACCAACTTAATACATTGACATTACAAACAACTCTTCCATGTAGAAATGATACAATTGGAGATGTGTGCTGCAGCGAATTTCAATTAAAATCCAGTTTTAAAGTGCATTGCATTGTTGTCTACATATCTCCTGGTCAAACAGTACAAAATATTATATCTTATATCTTCATTACGTACTGTTACCTTACACTGAAGCTGGTGCACGAGAATTGGGTAACAATCGCCATCTAACGCCAATTATTATGGGTGGAGATTTTAATATAAACTTTCTAAAACCACAGTCGCAAGCCCTATCGAAATTCTTTTTTGACGTTTTTCATTTAAATATGAGCAATTCTCCACAAATCCCGACAACTAATAATTTCACTACTATAGATGCAGTTTTTCATAGATTTTTAAATACAATAGAGTCAAAAATTTATATTTCTTATTTAAGTTACCATAAGCCAATATTTACCATTTTTAATTAAAATATTTACAAATGAAAAAATAAAAGAAACAAAACCCGCATATTCCATTCTATTTATCCAATACTGAAAGTTTAGATACTTTAAATTGACAAAAAGTATAATGAGAGCATAACGACTTGCAACTTACAAAATTCTTCAAGTACTATAGGTCTACACATCTCCCGGGTGATCCGACTCACATTGGTTTTTTTGTTTGTTACTTTCTTATTAGCAGTATCAATGCTTATGATGAAGACATTTTTTAAGTTATAAGCCTATACTAATTCTATATATATATAGAATTGCTGGTGTCAGACAAAGATGCTGAGAAGACGGTGGTGGAGGCGGAGACCGGTAACGATGTTCCGGGTACTCCAAATTAATCTCCATCACTCGAAGGTTTATACTCAACAGCGGAGATCAAATTGTCCTGATACAGGAACCGTGGGTAGTACATGGTCTTGTGTGCGTACTCAGGTCTAACAACTTTAAGATGATGTATGTGCGCCACCATGGTAAACCCAGAGTGTGTGTGCTAGTAAGATGGGCGCTAAATGTTTTTAAGCTCTCTAATTACAGCGATGCCTAGAGGCCGGTGGTGAACGGATGTGGCTCTCTAGTAGCTACTTTGCCCACAATCACGACGCGTTACCAAGGCATATTTTTATGGACCTGGTAGCACAGTCACAAAGACTGGGGGATAAACTGATTGTCGGTGCAGATGTCAACGCGTACCATGCGGTATGGGGCAGCACGGACATCAACACAAGAGGTGAGTGCATTTTTGATTATATTTTAAGCACAAATCTGCAAATATGTAATAGACGGAGCAATCCAACCTTTCTTATGTGAAATAGGCAGGAGGTTATAGATGCCATTTTCGGCTCTTGCTCTGTGAGTGATAACCTACTGAAATGGAAGGACCATAGGAATATCTCCTTTGAAATTAACAAATCTTTAGCAAATCCCAAGCCTGGGAGCTACTACAGAAAACGGACGGTACTTTCACTACATCTAGAAATCCTTCTTGACACACACTTTCCAGGTTGTACAGTCAATACTGAGCAAAACATAGAAAGTTTAATGACTAGTCGCGAGGTTGAATCAGATACTATAACTAAAGACCGACTCTTATGGGCCATAAATGGTTTCAAACCTTTGAAATCTCCAGGGCCAGACGGAATCTATCCAATGGAACTGGAAAAAACCAATGGATGCCTGTCAGGCAATCAAGGGTTGCTACAAACTTGGTTATATTTCGCAGGGGCGGAGGCAGGTTAAGATAGTCTTAATTCCCAAGGCTGGAAAAAGCTCACACACATACGCAAAAGACTCAAAGCCGATCTCTATATCGTCGATCCTTCTGAAAATGCTGGAAATGGTGAAAGAAATCCACTTAAGTCTAACGATAGACAAAAGTCTAATCTCCCAGGCACAGCATGCCTACACTAGGGAAACATCAGTTGAGACCGCTCTTCATTCTCTCATCTCTACTGCAGAAAGCTCACTGCAACATAAGGAGTTCAGCTGCCTTCCTCGATATTGAAGGGGCCTTCAACAACGTCAATGCGAGGGCCTTCTCAGCAGCACTCACTGACCTCGGAACTGATTCAAGCCTATTCGACCTCATGGGAAAAATGCTGAAAGGCAGAATCATTGAGGCCAATCTGGGAGAATCCAATCTCGGCAGGGCAGTGAGCAGAGGTACACCGCAAGGTGGAGTTCTGTCACCGCTTCTTTGGAACGCAGTTTTCAACAAACTTCTGCTAGAACTAGAAGCTGCAAAAATATAGCATATGCGGACGACTTCGTTTTCGCTGTCTCCGAAAAATTCGTATCCACTCTAAGAGACCTTCTACAACAAGCACTAAACTTTCTTTCAAGGTGGGCGGAAGACTGTGGTCTAAGAATAAATCCAGACAAGACACAAGTCATCCTCATCATTAAGAAACATAAAATCCCCCATCTAGATCCAATCATACATAATGGAAAATGTCTTGCGATCTCAGAAGAAACAAAATAACTTATTTAATTATTCGGTGCTCTCTGATAAAATCATTTTAGAAAAATTTAATTTCTTTGTGATTAATTTTGTGATTTTGGTGCTTTGCATTGTTTTGTTTTTGTGAACAAACAGCGAACATCGGTTTTTGCGCGTCTATAGTGTAATCGTTGTATAGTGAGTGACTGTTTAAATTTTTTCTTTCAGACGTTAATTTTTTTTTTAGTACTTTCTTGTGCTTTATTAAATTTTAATTGCATACTTTTCAGCTTCTCCTTCCTATCTAATCCTTCAGTTAATTTTGATATTTTAGATTTTTTCCTAATTCATTTTTTTTATTTATATCGAAACGTATATTAATTTACTTCTTTAATTTAGTTATCATGGCTTGTTGTTACGCGAAGTGTAAGAAAGCACTCGATGCTGTCATCGATTCTGTATCTGGTTGGATTTGCGACAACCATGCACATGTCGCTTGTGCCGACTTGAATGGTTGAATCGTGAACAACATTGCCAAAAATAATGGCTTGCGTTGGTCGTGTCCCGACTGCCACCCTTCGGAAATTAATTTTCCCAAATTTGTAATGAAATCACGTAATGTCTTTTCGCAGTTAGTTAAGGATTATAAACGGCTAGGTGAGAAGCTAGAAGTTTATGAAAAATCTTTTGAGGAGTAAAAATGTACTAATTTGTCTTCTAAACTGAAGAAGGTCAAATCTTCTAAAGCAAAAGTACACCCTACGATAGTAATAAGTGCTTTTGATAGCCCTAATACTCCCGGTTGCTCAGACTCGAATAGTGATCAGGTGTATTCTACCCCTTTATCAGTTTCGCCTCCAATTTCTCTTGTTGCAGTAGATAATACAGTGGTTCCTAACCTTGTTATTGTGCAACAAGGAGGTATATTTTGTCAAAATTTGTCGTTCCCGTCATTAAAGCTATCTTTGTCTCTCGGATGGCCGGTGACACCACGAAATGTGATGTTAATCATTATATTGTTTCTAAATGTCCATCCATTTCTAATACTATTATTAATAAATTTAAGTTTGCCCATATGCGATCCATTTCGTCCTTTAAAATTATAGTTTCGGCCGATTATTTCGCGGAATTGCTTAAGTCCAACATTTGGCCTAGTAATTCTATTGTGCATGAATATGATTACAAAGATCGGAATAAAGCACCACCTATTGCAGCTAATTTGGTTCCGGTACCAAAAAACGCAAAAAGTGCGGCATAACAGAAAAAAAGTAGGTTATTCTCAACTGTCCACTTTGTTAATATCTTTTCATAACGTTAAAGGAATTAATTCTAAACTCAAAATGTTATTTCTTGTTTTGATTCTGATATTATAATTTTTGTTGAAACCTCCGTCCAGAAGTCCTTAACTCAGAGATTTTTTATAGTAGTTTTGTTACTTTTAGGAGAGATCAAACTGCGAGTATTGGTGATGGTGTCCTGATTTCAGTTAGATCGTCTCTATGTGCTGATGAAGAATTTAACTCTTCTTCTGATAACATTGAGTTTCTTTGTGTAAAAGTATCGGTTAACAATGGCAATATATTTTTAACTTGCTCTTATAATCCACCTTCGTCTGATGATACATTTTACATTGCTCATGTGGACTCTATAAAATTGGTCCATTCTCTTCTCCACACCGCTGACTATTTATTTATATATATTATATATATATATATATATGTACAAATAGTGTTTCGGTCTCCTTCTGAA
>JBAMBQ010002912.1:0-37085 GCA_037044495.1 Stegana nigrithorax
TCTTAAGCTTAACGCATTTTAGTAAACAAATTTAAAGCAAAAAAAAAAAAACAAAAATTATAGAAGATAAAACGAAACCAACTATTTTTTCTCTGTTATATACAAACAAAAGTGCTCCAAGACAAAATAAAAAATGACGAAAAACTTATGTAACTAGGCTCTAATATGTATTATTAAATCATAATTATTATATATATAAATTTATATATTAATAAAAACGAAAGTGGAATCCTTAAAAAATCCGCGTAAAAAAGATTCAGCTGTATATATATTTAAGAAAAAAAATGTAGTAAAGTGCAGCGAAAAAAATCATACTGATAGTAACCATTTTTCGGAAAAAAAAAACACGTAATGTAATAACTATTCGAATTCACAACTTTTCAAACATGTGAAACTCGGAGCACAGTCGTTTATTAAAATTTATGTTTCTTATTGCATACTTTTGGACACCATTAGTATAACAGTATCCTAACGATTCATTCCATCCGCCATGTTCATTTACAATAACCAGAAGGGTTTTCGAAAATAGACAGACTATCAGCTCAAAGCTGTAATATCACAATTTATAGAAAGATAACGCGTTTACACACCGGGCTTCAGTCTGTTCTCTCTTTTCAGCAATTTTTATATTAATTTTTAAAAATCGTTACCAAAAAAATAATATTAAAGCATAGAGCAAATATCATGTACTCATACACATTGCAACACAACAATTGCATCGAAAATTCGCAACAGACTATCAAAAGGCAATTCCCGTCGACATCTGAAACTAATTTTTATTAGAATTAGAATATTATTATTTCGCTGCAATAGCAACTTTGCCTCCCCACCCATGATGCGCAAATAAAACCAAGCATTTTTTTTCGTTAATTTGTTAATTTAAAATGTTCTTGTTTAATGTTAATTTTTTAAGGATTCCACTTTCGTTTTTATTAATATATAAATTTATATATATAATAATTATGATTTAATAATACATATTAGAGCCTAGTTACATAAGTTTTTCGTCATTTTTTATTTTGTCTTGGAGCACTTTTGTTTGTATATAACAGAGAAAAAATAGTTGGTTTCGTTTTATCTTCTATAATTTTTGTTTTTTTGCTTTAAATTTGTTTACTAAAATGCGTTAAGCTTAAGAAAATCAACAATTCTTCGCAATTGTTTGCGTGTGTACACTTTGAATGCTTATAAACATATTTTTTCTATATAAACATTTTTCAACTGCAGTTACTGTTTTGTTTTCTTATATTTTCTGGTTTTTCTTTGCGCTTAATATATACGAGTATAGTTTCAATTTTGCTTGGTTTTAAGTTTACTTTCAGTTTTTATTTGCGTTTTGTGGTTACGTACTTCTATATAAATATAACATTTTATTTTGCTTTAAGTCATATGTTAGATTTGCAAGTGTACAGGCTTTATAGTGTGGCTCTTGTAAATTGTTTGTCTACTAAAACTCATTTTTTTCTGTAACTATTTTTTTTATTTGAATAAAAAAGCACACACTGAATAATTTGCTGTTTATTTTCGATACTGATTCGTATTCCAAGCAAACTACGGCAACGGGACGCTGGTTCTTTTTTTTTTTTTTGTGTAGCTAATATATTAGCACGCACTGCTGCCTATTGCGCTTAATACAACACGGCAGTGGCACTTGGTAGCACTATGCAGCCAATTACATAATTTTATTACCAACATTTTACTTAACTTAAATGGAATTACATTTTGATTTTTTTTTTTTTTTTTTGGGTATAAAAATAACGAAATGCCGCTGATTTGTGTTTAATATGGCAGACTGCAGCCACAAATGCCGTCGCGTTGCCGTAACTTGCATAAATAATAATAGGGTAAAAAAATCACTGATATTGGTAAAAAAAAAAATTTTAATTTAAATTAATTATATTTAAAATAAATATTAGTACATAAGTTTTTTTTTTTATTTTACTTGCTGCTTAAAGACAACTGCACTAATTATATTTAAGAAGAAATTATTTTCATATTAGTAATGCATAGCGATTAGCTAGAGTACTCAAAATTTGCGTTAAAAAAATTGTATATATAAAATTCTTTACAAAAATGGGCAATTCGAGTCCGTAGAATATTAAAATAAAAAGGAAAAAAGGAGAATTTCAGTTGCACCAGGCTTAGAACAAAATCACAGCAGTAAAGTGCTAAAAAAAAATTATAAATAAACTGCGTATAGTACAAAAAAAAAAATAAATAAAAAACAGAAAACCTAAAAATGTAAATTCGTTATTATTAACTGGACCCATAGCACTTAAGCAAAAAACGTTACATATATTTTTCAAACGAATGAAAAAAAAACATTAAATAAAATATAAACTTATATAATACAAGTCAAATCGTGTTGCAATGGAATCTCATTTTAAATGTCTTTTATAAATTTTCAGTTATTCGTTTTTTAGGGCATTTCTTTTGCTTTTGTTTTGTTTCTTTTTTTCTTTTTTAATGTGTGCATTTTGTGTTTGCTTCGCATCTGTTTCGCTTTGCTTTGCATTTGGCCTATTTTGGTTTTTGCTTTTGGTTTTTTTGCTTATAAGTGCAAGAGAGCTGCTTGTGTATTGCGCTTGCTTGGTTATTGCATTAATTAAATAAAATATAGTTATAATGCTTGCAGTAAAACAATTTCACATTTGTATTAAAAACACAAACCCTTTTGCTGTTATGGTTTTGGGCGCCTGTTGCATGTAAAGTGCATGAATACGAGCGAGACAACTAGTAAGTGTGTAGCATACACAACGGTTTTTATTATCTTTTTTTGTTTAAAAAAAAGACATAATACGTATATAAATATAATAAAAGCAAAATCACATTTTTCTTTTTTGTTTTTGCAATTTTTTTCTCTTGATATCTAGCTGGCTAAGCATTAGTGCTGTTCTTATTGCTCCGACTTGTCTAAGATAACATTTGTTTTCTTTTTACTACTGCTGCTACTGCCTGCTGTTGCTTTTGCCTAAATTCGTTGGCTAGTGGAGCGAGGGGATTAGGTTACGAGTAGGTGTCACTTCTTCCGAATGTGCAGCACGAAATAGTTGTGCTAACTAGAATTTTACACATGATTATTGGAAATGCTTATATGTTTGGTTTTGCTATAGATTGCTATCTGCTTTTACATAACGTTTCGAAATATCTGTCTTTTTCTGTTGTTTGTTTTAATGTTTTGTATTGCGCAAGCATTTCATATTAAGAGTATAACTAAAAAAATATCTTTCTTTGTTTAGTTCTTCGTGTATCACTTAATTTCGGACGAAAGAAAAGCGTTCGTCACATTTCCAGCTAAATTCATGCTTTGCAAACTCCTCACCCGCGCCACAAGCAAACGCTTACCACACATTACTATTAAACTAAATTTTGTTGTTGTTGTTGTTGTAACTTTTTGTTGTTAGTTGTTCTTGCTGTTTTGTTTCTAACGCTTATTCGGTGACTTAAAGTTACATGATAGCATCTCCTCTTTGGCCAACTTAGCACGATAATCGGCCATCATGTCGCGACAAACGATCGCAATATCGACAAGCTGTGTAAACATCGCCTCACCCTTTTTACAATACGCATCCTGATCATAATCCACATAATTGGTTAAATCATATAACGCCTTCGATTCGCCAAGGAAATGCTCAAGAAAGTCGTTAATCGTGCGATGCTGATCAACGACCATTTCTTCCGTTTGCTGTAGATCATTGATGGCCGCATGCTGGACGAGCAACTCATCGGACATATCATGTTCCTTTTGTGTGTGTTATTTGTAGATATCGGCAGGCAAAAGGAAAAAGAACAAACGATTAGTTATAACATAAACTTCAGTTGGAATTTGAAATTCTAAGATATAGAAAATAGACCAAATTCGTGTTAGGAAAAAGCTGTATTCAGTAGATCATTCAAAATTAAAAATATTTAAATGCATTGATAATTACTTACGCTTAATGAACGCAAAAGTGCTAAATCCATTTCGGTAGCTGGACCATTTTTGTTGTTATTGTTGTTGTTATTATGGTGATTATTCTGATGATGATGTAGGTGCATATTATGATTTCCACCGCCAACGACTCTTAATCCATGCGGCTGCTGCTGATGCAATTGACGCAATTCCTCATCGATATCATCATCCTCTTCTTCTTCTTCCATAATCTCCTCATCACCCCGTAACACATCAGGCGTGTCTTTGACCACCAATTCTTTAACACGATCCGCATAACGTAACGTATTTAACGTATGCTCACACGAACTCAAACCCGGAGATATCATGGCAATCATGCAAGTTTTACTTTTCTCACCAATGAACGAGTCGCGCAGCACTTGCGTCAATTTGGAGACACGGAACGGCAAATGGGCAGATTGTTTGCCCAACGCACGTATACACTCTTTTAATGCCAAGAGTGATTTATTGATTTCAGCGCCCTCCATGCGCGTCTGCCTATTGGCGGAAGATGTATCGGCGCCACGTTCATTGCCCGCCAAATCGATAAATGAGAATTTACCATGTATCTTAACTGAGCCCGGAGGTCGTAGTACAATTTGGAATACCGCATGCGAACGCGACGAATTGGAATTTGCCGACGTTTGCCCCGAGGTGCGCGCGTTATTACCATGCTGTATCAACTTCAAAACTTCCTCGACGCTATCGACAACCTTCTCGGTTAGACCGACAACCTGTACTTGCTGTTTGCCATCCTCAAGTACGCGTAGCTTTTGCTTTTCAGACAGCAAATCGAAGACCTGCGGTGTGAAATATGTACAAAGGCGTTTATATTTTGAAAATAAGTTTTACAATGCACAAATAAACACAAACCGCTCACCTTGCCGCTGTAAATCTCAAAAAAACTAGCGGAGACAACAAGATTAAGTGCACGATAACGTTGACTGTTTATCATGGCGAAGACATCTTTGGCTGCCATCGCGTAAATGCCATTTTTGCAGTCCTGCACTTTGCCATTGAATTCACCACCCATTGTGTGAGTCTTACCAGAGCCGGTCTGGCCATAGGCAAAGCACGTGGCCATGCCACCATCGAAAATAGTCTTGACCAGTGGTCTGGCCGTGTATCTGCGTGCAAAGGAAAGTACCGTTAGTTCTAGTTATTAAATGCATGTTATGCCGCCCAACGCACAGCCTTAGTCACGCCTGTCAATAAAACCCGCTAAGCACATCAGATATTTTATTAATTAATTGCCATGACTCTGACCTACTAACTGTCGTGGTCTCAAAACAAAATACATCAAGCAACACATCAACAATTGCATTTAATTTAGTTAGACATCGACTGATTAGATAGGATTCATTTTTTTTTTCACGCTGACGTATCGCGTCTAAAAGCATACCTATTGACTCAAAGGGGAAAAGCTAGCTGTGAGCACACATTACTTGTATTTGACTTTGGACGACCGAATAAACGTAGACAAAGTTAAGAAAAATGCGCAAATGACAACGATAAAACCGTCTTGTATAGTTCCAATTGGAATTTAAAAACATAATTTTTCGTTCTATGCAAACTCTTGTATATGTTTATTAATATTATTCTAAATCGATAGCCAATAAAATTTTAGGAAGGTACCTGGAAACTCAAGTCGATAGATAAACAAGAAATATATTAAATTAACGTTTGAAAACGAAATGAAACACCTGGCTGGAACCACCTGTCAAAACAAATGTTTAAATGGAAAAGCTTGTAATGTGGAAACTAACCCCCATGGCACCGCTGATTTACTTTGCTCCACTCGCATACATGTAGGGCATGCCAAGAGTCGACTAAGCCCGCCGGCATTTAATTAAACTGCACGATTAAGAGCATGTGTACAAATTGTCTGCTACGCTTTTTTGCGGTTATTAAAAAAAAAAAGAAACAAAAAGAAAGTAAAAAAAAAACAATGAAAACAAAATTAAAACGAAAAAAAAAAAGGTTGACGATCTTGCTTTATGACATGGCTTGTTCTTGATTTTGTTGATGTTGTTGTCGTTAAGCAAGCGTTATTTTTTTTTTTTAACCCACAAAGAAAACGAAAAGTAAAAAAAATTAACCAAGTTGGCAAAAAGTAATAAGAACAACAACACTAGCAAATTGTCAAAAAAAAAAAAAAAAAAAACGCGAGGTGTGCTGTAAATGCTACGAGAAAGAGGAGAAAAACGAGTGAGCACAAGACATCTAAAGAGCATGTGGGAGAGCGCATGCGCACGAGCACACACTACAGAAATAACTACGCAGGAGCAGAATACTTCAAGTTAATACGTCTAGGAAGCAGGAAATAGTTAAACCAGTTCAAACAGGCTTAAACCAATGGCAAAGCAAATCGACACAGACAAAAGCTAAAACAAAAACGATAAAAAAAAAAAACAGAAAAAAAGCAGGCGAAGCGATAACCGCCGCGCGCAAAGTCTGACTCTGTGCTGTGGCTGACTCATGCATACAGTGAGCGCAAGTTGGCCAAAAATAATAAAAAAAAAAAAAGTTAACCACATATGTACATACGTAATGTCTTATAAATGAATATATGAATGATTGTGGGAATGTATGATTGTGCAAACGACTTTAAGAACCTTAAGCTATTTTCAACCATTTGTACTCACTTGTAGACCATTGCATTGTCGCATTGCTCATTAAACGCGTAGTCGAATCGAAACCTATGATTCTCCAAGAATTTCGTCAGATCGACCTTACTGCGCGGCTCATGCACAATTAGCATATCCTTGCGCGGCACCGTAATCACGTCGATCTCCTTGCGTGCCACCTCCTTGCGACTTAATGGACGCTTACGCACGCACACAGTTATTTGGTGATCTTCAACCGCTTGCCCATCGATCAATGGACAGAATTCCAGAGAACTCTGATATTCACGTATCATTTGTGCCGTCTCCCAGTTGGGATTACCTGGATCTTGATTCATTAGCGCTACTTTTTCCTCTTTGATCTCCGCCTGACGTGCACGTCGCTTCTCGCGATTCTCCTTGAGGCGTTCAACCTCTTTGACGACATAGGAACGACGTGCGCCAACATTGCCACTGCCAGCAGTTGTATTTGTTGTTGCATTAATGCTAGCATTCGATGCTGTTGAATTGCCACCGCCGATGGTGTTGTTTGAGGTTGAGTTCGATGTTGCCACAGCCGAGGCGATGCGTGTCGCAGTTGAATTCACCTGATTCGTTTGACGCGGCCGCATAATACCCGTTGTTGCTGTTGCTGACGATGTTGCCGCTGTTGTTGTGCCTGCGCTATTTTGTTGTTGCTGCAACAACGATGACGTCCCCGTTGAGATGGGCGCAATATTGCTTTCGATAATGTCATTTAACACGGATACGGTGTTGGTGTTGGTGCCGGTGTTGCCACTGCCACCTATCATGGTTAGACGACTCGTACGACTGCCACCGCCACCGCTGCCACCGGCACTACCAATAGCCGAGTGCGTGGGATTGCGCGAGAGATTCATGGGCGCTGTCGCTAGTTTCTTCGGCTCCGACGCTGTATGCTGTTCAGCATTTTGCAGTATCTCCGGGTTAAGTGCAAGTATCGCCTCGAGTTCGACCTCCTTGCCCTTAGTTTCGCCACGCTCATACCATTCAACCGTTATCGATTTGGCGCTTACATTGAGTTTCGACACGACGGCGGCATGTATGCGTCCGTCAGTACGTTTGATCTTAACACTCTGCCCGATTGAGATGTACTCCATGATGTTGTTGTAGACGTTGCCTTTTGTACCTTACGATGCTGTTGTTATTGGATTAAGCCAACGCAGTTATCGGTTCTTACTGGTGTAGCCGGCAAACCTATTGCTTCTGCTGCTGCTGTTGTTGTCGTCGTCGTAAGGCCAAGCCGCCTTGCTGTCCGGCAGTTGAGCAATGTTTTCCGGCCGGCTGCCCTGATACCCTGTTTGCTATTGGCACAGCCGCTGTCACTGTATGTAAGCGTTTCGCCGTTTTGCTTGCGCTCTATAATTTGTTTACCGTTTCACACTACTTTCCGTCGCGTTAGAAGATTTTTGTTTTGTTGTTCTGAGGCAACCGCTGCTGCTGCTCTTCGTAGTATGGCGTTAAAGTTGTATGTGGCTGTAGTTGTGCTTGTTGCAAACCGTTGACTCCGTTTTTTTTTTTTGTTCTTTCTCGTTTTTATTAAGTATTTCTTTTGCTTTAAAATGTAAGAAAAAACATATGAATTCTTTGTTATATGTACGATATGATTTTTCTAAGTAGAATATGTTGAGTTTGAATTAAATTTGTCAATTTGTTCTCGTGCTCCTAAGTTATTTTATTTTAATTCGTACATTTGTTGCCTTGGCGTTCGCTTGGTCGTTTGTTTGTCTGCGTGCGTGCTTGTGTGGGGGTTTCACTAAAGATTTTTCCGTTGCTTTTTGGTTTTTGATTACTCACAGAAACTAACGACGACGACAAACAGCTGCGCTGCTTTGGAATGATTTGTTTTTCGCCGAGGTCGCCTATGTTCGCTCTCTTGTTCGCCCGTTGCCAACAAGCAAGCAGAACTAATTCGCCGTTGTTTTCGAAACTAACTGACGTTTGTTCGATGCCGATGCCGAATTCGCCGTTGGTCGTCGACTTGTTTGCGTTCTTATGCTACGCTTTTTCTTATTTCGTACGATGCACTACGCACTTTTCTACTCTACATTTACTATTTCCCAATTAGGTATATGTTAATACTGTTTATATCCAAAAACAAACCTGTTTGCAAATACTGCATTATAAAAACATAACAGCAGCCGAGCGTACACGCGATTCAGATTGGCAATTTTTAGTGTTATTTTGACAACAATAGCACGTTAACCAATTAGAAATTCTTTAACACTATGTGCAAAAAGCAGTTCGCCGCTTGGCCCGCGCCTAAAAGTAATTTTAGAACATTTGCAATTCGCATTTTTTTTGCGTTTATGGAATTTTAGTATCTTTTGGAACGTAAAACATGCGTTGACCACTTCATTTTAACATGCACACACGCAGACACAACGGCTAAACCTTACCTTTACGTCATAAGGCGTCGCATTTTTTTGTCGTTGGCAAAAGTATTTGTTTCTTCGTCTTTTTTTTCTATGCTAACAGCTTAGCTAAATACGCTGTAATATACATACCCTTTCAAATGCAAATGAATTTTTATTCAATTTTCTACTATTAAATAGCACAATTTGGGCGATCACACGTTGATATCACAATAGAAACTAAACATTACAAAATATAAAACGACAGATGTCAAACAACAGAAAACGTATGCTTTGTTTTTGTCTTTTTTTCATATTCGCCTTACTTCAAAGGAGTGTTGGATGGCACGCAAGCTTTTGCGCGAACGGCAACTCTTACAGCATATGATTTGTATTGGGAATTGCCATCTTTGACAACGTAGCATTGTGACTGTTCACAGTTATTTACGGACCGAAATGAAAGTTAATGCTTTTGTAGTCTTCGTTGTTTTCATATAAAAATTAGCATGCCAGAGTTTGGGCTGAATTCATTCTTCTTAGAAGATACGTCATCTTCATTGGGAACTAAAGAAGAAAAAAAAATAGCAAGAAGAAGATCTTGTCTTAAAGAAACATATGTTGCAGCAACAACACAGCAGATCTGCATCTTCTTCTTACAGGTTATCAATGTAAAAATAAACAATTTTTATGGTTTTTTTTAAGGAAATTGGTCGACCCCCAGGATTAATCTTCAATGACCGGCCGCCATTATTCCACAATTGCCCATTTTTAAGCAGCATTTTGTTGATTTCTTGGTGCTATGTTGCCGTTTGTTTACATTTTTCGCGGTCATGATACTTTAATTTCTTACACCGTGTTTCGCGGTCTTTGTTGTTGATTGAGTGCACTTTGAGTGAAAGTCTTCTAACACCCTCTTAGGGTAGTCACCAATTTCACATGGTGCTCCGGACTGCAAAATACCGAATGGAAGTTAGATGGCTTGGGTCTCAAGGTCCCACAACCACAAATTTCGCGTTGTTCAGTACTGAAGTTGAGAAATAGAGTTTGCAGAGCACGAATCTATTCTTTCTCACTCATACGAACTAAACTACTAATCTGCTACTCTCTTCTGACGTAGGGCTCCCAGCGCGGTATATATATAAAGCAAGAAGTATAAAACAAACATTAAAGAAATTCATCAAGCCAGCTGGTAGTTACAAGTAGCGACGAAGAAAAAGTGTGCAATATACCGTGAACATTGCCACACAAACCAAATCATTGCCAATTATTATTTTTGTCTTTTTTAAAGTATAAAATAAAAGCAATCAATTTGTGCAAGTTTTAAGCATAATTTGATTACAACATAATCAACTAATAATGGATATCATGGACATACAAGCCGTTGAATCAAAACTGAGTGACGTCACGGTGACCCCAATACCACGTTCGCAAGTACAAAACTTCTACAATTACCAACAACAACGCGAACAACGTGAACAACAACCGCAAATACAAATCTCAGCCATACATCATTCGCGTAATACCGGTGGGGGCAGTAGTAGCAGCGGCGGTGGTGGCAATGCGGGCGTTACTGATTATTCGACAACATCGAGTGCAAGTGCTAAACGTGAACGTAACATGGACTATGCCTCAGCGAAACAATCACAAAGCACAGCAGCGGCCACGGCAGCAGCAGTGGCTGCACTGCAATACACACAACAACTGCAGGCACAGCTTGCACTTCTGCAACAACAATCGAATACCACTGCCACGCCGGCTGCGACTGCTGCGTTAAATATTGCCAACATGGTCAGTGCTAGTGCTGGCAATGTGACGCGCACAAATAGTAACAACAACAACAGCCACAGCCACAGCAGCAATAGCAGCAACAATAACAATAGCAATAATATGAACAGCAATAATAATAGCGGCATCAGTGCGGCCGCCGTGGCCGCTGCCGCTGCAGCAGCTGCTGCGGCTGCTGCTGCTGTTAATGCCAATGCCAACGCTAATAATGGTCTCAATTTAACACAGTCACAGCTCAAATACCCTCAATCCACATCGCCTGTCGTTGTCACGACTCAAACATCTGCAAACATCACAACGCCGCTAACCTCCACAGCCAATTTGCCCAGTGTGGGCAGCCTAAGCGGCAACGGCAGCAATGGACTAAGCAAATACGCACAACTCTTGGCCGTTATCGAGGAAATGGGTCGCGATATACGTCCAACCTATACGGGTTCGCGTAGCTCAACAGAACGTCTTAAGCGTGGCATTGTGCATGCACGCATTTTAGTGCGTGAATGCCTCATGGAAACGGAACGAGCAGCACGTCAATGAGAACAGGAGGAGCAGCTGGTTACACCGCAGCAGCAGCAACAGCAGTCGTCAATACCTGACATTTAAAACAGACAACAAGCAACTTTACTCATTTACTTTAATAGTTTCTTAGTTAGTTTTATCTAACCTTAAGCGGCACCGCTATGTGTCAAATTTTGTCTTGCTAAATGCTTTCACGAACGGCATGACCGCATATGTATACTGTATGTAATGTACCTTGACCCAACTCACAACATTTATGTTGTCTCCATTGCAAACCATTGCCGGCAACTAACTTTTTTTTACTTTTATGTTCTGCATGTAACTAAGCAATCTCTGCATTGCCTTCAGTTTTATATATATATGTTATTTACATGATAAACATTTTTCTTCCAATTTAATCGTCATCTTTTCTTTTAAATTAATAGATTTATTCAAATGCCGAAGGACCATAGTTAAAGAAATACTTAGACTAGCTCAGGTTAAATATATACAAAAACAAATCGTTTATAATGTATACATACGTATATAATGCAGAAAAAGTATAATACATTTTAAAAACTTAAGAGAAAAAAATCGAATACGCAAACATTCGAAGTTAGGAGTACGTTTTATTTGGTTAATGATGACGTGCTGAGTTTGCAAAACTTTTTATAATATATATAAGTAATGTTACATAGGATTAACTGTAGACTACATAGCAACAATACGAGTTAGTCATTATTTCGGACATCCCGATTTGATATATGTACGTCAGATAAGACTTGAACGATACCCTTTTTGTTTGTTATGCAAAGCGAAAATGGTTTCTTACTTATTTAGTAGTAAAATGTTTTTCTTAGCCGTATAGCATTGTAGCTACCAAGAATAACATTGACTAACAGAACTAGGCCAACGATTTGGTGTGCCTGAAGCATACATTCTTATGCGCGCATATATAGCAGAAATCTCGTAAATAAATTAGGGAAACTATAAAATGTATAATGGAAAAAAAAAAAAATTTAAATTTTTTGAGGAAAGCAAACCGACCGATCGTTCATCAATAAGAAATCAACAATGTTATTTAAAGAGTAAATATTTTTAAAGCAGATACTATTTATATATATATATATATATACATAAGTGTATGAAATAGTATATATATAGACATTTATTTGAGAGAAAATGCTATAGTGCACAGAATATTTATATTAGTTAAAGAATTGATTGATTATATTGTATATGTACACATTTATATACAATAATACATACAGATATTTAGCATGTACATGGCAGACTTATGCATAAGAAACATATTTATTATATAAGAACCCAAGTATACCACAAACATTTGAATAAAAAAAATACGAAAATAAAAATGTTGTCCATTAAGAAGACTATAGACGGTTATGACTTCATGCTCGTACAGCGATGGGTCTCATAGACTAAGCCGGAACCAATCCAACAACTAAAACTCTAATAAGTAAATACGCACCCTTCGTTCTAAAATAATATTGGATTATAACTTGTAATTCATTTAAAATGTGACATCATATGGCGACAAAACCATGTCCCAATAATGTTTGCTAGAAGCGTTGACGGTTTCTTTTCGCTTGCATTTATATATCTCATACCTTACCTTCAAGGTACGGTCTTTCTGATCTTCATCTAGTTTGTGCACAAACTATTAATGACAGACAAAATTTATGAAAAGTTAAAACGTGTCTCTTATAAACAATTACTAACTGAACTGGACTGAAAGCTGGAATTGGGTACTTTACCCATCTGAAGTGGTATGAAACACGCTTGGCATTTATATCGGAGAGAGAGAGTGTATTTTGTTCAAGGCATCAAATTTATCAAATGAAACATTTAACAATTAGCAATCCTGCTTGGGACAGCATTCCGGGAAGGGCTTCGTTGTATCGGTGGCGGTAAACTTGCACGGCTTCAGCGATGCAACCGATGGACAACTGTTAGAGAAGCAATCATTCAATTGGCATATAGCTACATTAATGCTACACTACTCACGTCTTGGCTGAGAAGCTCTTGTCACCTGTGCATGTGTACTGCACGCATTCACCAAGCGGAGCATATGTCTCACCCTTCTTGAATTTATGACCCTTCAGATCGCAGTCGTCTGAAAATATCCGAAACAGTCCATAAACATAGTTAGCTAAATTTGGATACTAGCAACAAATATGTCGTTAAACTTACCGGCCCAAACGGCAGCCAAGATTGCGAAAAGCAAAACGCACAACAATGTAAACTTCATTTTTAGTAAGGATGGGCTAAGCTTTCTTCTGTACGTGTCTGTTCGGTGTGAACAACTGATACCGAAGTGCCCGGCTTTCCCACATTTATAGGCATACTCAATTCATTATCTACACTCGTCTTCATATAATATGTGTACATACATACATATGTATAGTTTATATTGACGTTTATATAGTTGTATGTACATATATACGCTATATATATTTAAATCCAAGCTTTATGTATATGCACGTACTTGTACATATTGAATATATGTGTACATATGTATGTACATGCATATGCTTTGAGTTTAACTAAGCCGTGCCTGTTGCTGCCAACGTCGTCAAGTCGTTTGGGATCAACTTAGACCGCTTGATTTCAGTGCCTATTAAACAATATTTATGTTGTTGTTATTATTATTCCCTATTGTTGTTGTCTATTATTAGTTACTTTAAACTTTGCCACTTTTCGGTTTATTTGTATTTATTTTCTATTTAGCAAGAATTGTTTTTGCTTCTCTTTCTATTTTTTCTGTTTTCTTCTTTATATTTGTTTATTTTGAATTTTTAAATTTTAATCAACAGGTTCAGCGGACAGACCCTCCCAAGCACTCTCCTTTAACAATCGCAATCAAGCAGCGTAAGTGTGGTGCTTAATGATCTCAGTGCTGGCAGATGGTAATAGGGGCAGTGCAAAACTGCACTGCGATTAGACTTGAGCTATGCCGCTGTACCAAGAAACATATGTACATATGTATGTATGTATATACACATGTATGAGTTCGCTTAGGGTCTGGAATTGTCTTTCTAGTTTCTTATTGAGCCATTGACTGCTTACTACAGCAGATGCTAAGCTGCTATAGTCGGGTTAAACAAATCTGCTTCGGATTTTGAAAATCTTCCACAGAAATATCGTGAAGAGTGGAAGAGTGAATAAAGTTACCTTTGACATCAAAATTTACTAGATCATTGTGCTGCAACAAAATTTAATCTTAGCAGTTTTCCCCTTTGGTTTTAACTGCTTCACATCAAGAGCTTAGCAAAGTATGTTATATATATTCCAGATGTGTGCTTTCTTAGATTTGAAAATTAGTCTTTTGCTACAAACTCAGCGATAATGATTTTAATCTATGCGATCCCATGATCCTATTGTGAGCAGCAAATCGCCTTTCTTTTTGCGCTAATATGAGCACCTGGCGCCTAGAAGATCAGGGCTAATTAGCAACACTGACAGCGGGGCGTTCCACAGTCACAATTTTGACTTCACACAGGCGACACGCCACGATAATAATGAAAAAAGTCACCTACAATCAAATTTTTAATTCTTTTAATGTTTTTATTTACTTTTCGACATTGGAACTCGTTTTTAATGAATGTGAATCTTAAATTCATTCATTTGAGCATGAGCACGAAAAATTCCGTTTCGAATGCATTCATGCAGATGTCCAGTATATGTCGAATATTCATACACATACCTACTGTGGGCAAAAATAGTTGAAATGGAATGTTTGTGTGCATTTTCTTATTGGGTTGTCTACATTTGGTTTTTCAGTTTACTTTCGATATCAAATTTTGTTTACTTATCATGCAGCCATTGTACCCATCTTTGTAGACCACATACCATATATTTTAAAAGTTTGTAGAGGAACGCTTTGTTCTGAGATCTGCAATAGTTCCTCATGTAGTTAAGAGTTTAGTTTAATATACAAACACGAATTGAGGGGAGGACAATTGTAGAAACGCAGTTTAGTCCTTGCAATGCTGTAAGCAAAAAGCTTTTTTAAACAGATACAATACAGTCAGACTACGTTTTGAATTGCAGATTTCACACACACGAAGCTAGTTTTTTGAGTAGTGGCAGTTTCGTAAAAGCGCAACAAATTTCATATTCGGGAAATGTACAACTTAATAGATCCCTTAATTAGATTGTTTCAAAATGTAAATGCTTAAACTATGCTAAATTGGTAACAACAGTCAATGAACGGTTATTTTGCCTGCATTTCAAGCTTCCTAAAAGAAAAAAAATTTATATATATAAAAAAAGAGAAGGAATTTCGTTACTTAAGGAATTTTTGAATTAAGTACTTGGCGCAGAGTTCGTGCGACTACATATGTATGTCGTTTAATGACAAATAAAACCAAATGTAATTTCCCCAAAAACTTGCTAATTATAAAACAAACAATATTATGTGTCTAATTGGAAGACTAATTGGCTATTCAAATGTTGTCCATTTATTATCCACTTAAATAAATGTGTGAACCTTAATCAATAAACAATATTAAATCATCACTTGTTAGTTTTCTTTTATTTGTCGTTAAAATTATTGTCCAGAATCTGGTTTTAGTCGGCTTGGCCCAGCTTAGTGGCAAACCATGCGCAAGCAGCAGCTCGGAAAGGCCTGCGTATAATCGTAGGGCGTTATGTCGCAACCTTTGCGTGCCACGATGCGATCACAACTGTAAATAAAATCGATGATGATAGTGATGATTAAGAGATCGTATGACGCGTACAGATTTTGTAAAAGAAACGAGCGAAAAAAAAAACAACAAAAAAACAAACAAACAATAGATTACTTACTGCCTGACCATGAGTACAAAGTCATCCCGACAAAAAACGCTTACACAGAAGTTCTCCTGGTTTGTCGGCAGCACGGTCTCATTGACCGGCACTCTGAGTTCCAATTCCTCATAGTAACAATGACCAGGATTCTCTGTAGAAAAATAAGCAAATATATTGTAGTGTGTGACCCAATAACAATACCATGCGGCCACCATGCCAGTCACTCACGCTTGTCCTCCGTATTGCCCCGATATTGAATCGATGCCTGTGCATGCCACACCAGCCCAAGCAACAGGACGACTATGCAAATGATCGCGGACTTACACATGTTGCTCATATCACGTTCGATTTCAAATAAATACCCGTTGCACAGACACCTCGCACTAAGCTTTCGTTCAAAGTTTTCAGATCCATAAAATTGATCATCTGAGCAATTTTTGGTTTTTTTTTTGGTTTTTTTTTGCCGCAACAACGCGTATATACGTGTACGCGATATAAGTGATGACCAGCGTTTAATCTCGGGCAAACACACAAAAAATCGAAAAGCTTTTGCACTTACGCGCGCGCGCGTTCTGCTTACAAAAAATTTCTACAATAGAACATAGCTACGCTGCTACACTGTGCAAAAAAAAGCCAAGCAGCCGAAGCTGACAGAGGTTCTAACCGGTTCTGTGCTGTTTGACACAACGATATTTTTATTATTTTTGTTCATAATTATGGCTTGTATTAATATGTATGTATTTTCATAATTTTTACTAATTTTACTTATATGAAGTTGCACACATACAAATGCCTAAGTATATCAATGTTGTTAATAAATCACATTTTAATCGTTGTAACATACTCAGGCTTGTTATGCAGCGGCATGCTAGCTTAGCTAATCCAAAGGAGTTGTACACTCCATAGGTAAAAACACGGGAATTATTTCCAAGTAATAGTTGAAAGTTAAATACAATATAATGTCGATCTACGAAAACTATATCAAAATATTATAGTATTTTTTATAAATTTAATATATTATTAATTTTTTGCAGTGTTAAATTTCAAGTTCTTTATAAACGAGTATATTATTTAAGTTGTCTTATAGTTAATAAGCATTTAATCACTATCTTTTTTTGGATCTTACAACTTGAAATGTTTGGCGTGTGAAAAGTTGTGCTAGGTAAGTGAGCATCTTCGCTACGGATGCTTTGAGTCGATTGTTACGCTTCCATTAGCACCTTCTAAATAATTATCACAAGGCAGTTAAGTTGGATGGCCCAATATGAACAATTTACAAGTCAATTATATATTTATAGTTTTGATAGTATGCCGCTGTCTCTTAATTTAAATCAGTTTCATAAACGTATGCCAATAATTTTAGCAACAGATCAATTGTTAGAAATTTTAAATCTCTGTCTCAGGCTTCATAATATGTGCCAAGTTTATGTGACGATAGTTCTCTAAGACCAAAAGTTTTTGAAAATTTATCTGCTTGCATTTCGAAAGTACTTAGCAGCTCGGGGAACTGTTATCGAAAACTTTTCTAGGTCTACAAGGTGCAAGAAACTGCCACTAGGAATCAACTCTCAAAGTATATACATTCATACATGTGTTCATGTATTGGCTGGGCATAAACATCAACAAAAAAAATAAAAACAAAAACTTTAATTACAATTGCGCTTAAATACTGCTACACATATACATACATACATATAAATTTGATTAGTTTTAGCATCGAATGATGATCTTGTGATCTGTCACTCTGCTTAATAAACATATGTATGTGCATATGCAGATATGTAGTGTATGGTTATACTCGTATAAATGTATGCGTACATATATTTATAAAACTGATATGACACGTTAAGATTTTAAACAAAAGTGAAATGCGTTCAATGTCACTGATTTTTCCAATGAACAGGTGTCGCATAGTGTAATGGAATGCATTACATCTGTTGACCCACTTATGGCAGTTGTTCTTGATTTTTTTTGTTTTTTTTTTCGGAACAATGAAAGATTTGACACAAATGTACATACATATATACATATTGCAGCTCTGGGATCAAGGACACATTTATGCCATATTATTATATCTGATCTGAAGTTTGTAGTACAATAAGTAAATAAAACTTATAAATGTGAAAGTAAAATAGCTCTGGTATGCCGAATTCCATATTAAAGCCTCGATTGTCCTATAAAGCTTCTCGTGAAATGTTTATTTGAGTCGAGGGAACTGGAAAAGTCATACGGGGCATGTCAAGTGAATGAACGCTTACAGAACGATGTTAACGTAATTTTCGAGTGAATAGTCAAGAACAACATTAGTTACTATATGACTGTACGTGTTGCTTTTCTAGAGCAATATAATTGTCTATTTTTTCTCAGTTCCTCTGATGTGCTTAACAATTCTTTCTCTTATAATCATATTTTACAGATAGGACTGGCACCACCCATTTTTTAATGCATTCTATGATTTGGTATGCTGCTTGGCTCATCAATGCTTATCATATGTATATCAATCCGTACATACAAACATAAATTGAACTTTTGCTCTGCAAGCATACAAAGGTCATTCTACTTTGGTACATCCAATGTGCACCTACACAATATTACTGAACCGCTGAATTGCGTCTTAGTTCTTTAAGTAGAGTCACGCTGAACCGGTTGAATCTTCTTTGATCAACAGCTGTCATTGCCAATTAGTTTGCTCACGCCCACGCGGCCTAAACGCTTGTATAGTGAGAAAGTCTTAAATTTAGACAAAACCGCAATTGAAACTAAAATTAAGTCGCACTAATCTGGTTAATACGGAAGTTCGTATGCGTAGCATATGATTAGAAAAGCTCAGTCTAAATAAAGCTCCGAAAATAATAAAGTCTAATAAAAAGAATATCAATGCATGTCACATTCGTTATTAGTCATTCCTATATATAGTAGACACATACATACATACGTACATGCATACTATGTATGCAGCTATGTCTTCGAAGAGGCTCGGCATAACTTATAACCAATCTCCGTTGAAGCCATGATCTTCCATAGTGCGTTACATTGGATGCCTGTATCCAACACTAATACGAAATAATAACAGCATTTATGCAAATGATGAATTTCCTGATCGATATCAGATAATAACGTCATAGCATGGCCAACAAGTTGCACACTTCATCGTTGCCAACTAGACATTGTCTGTTATTACAGACGACTGTCTGTCTGTCTGTCTGTGGGTGTCAGAGCCAAGTGACAGCAGTTGCGTAGGAGTACAGATAAAGCGGCTGCAGGGTGTGCTGGCTTGAACTCGTTTCGTGTTTGCCAGCACTTGAGAAATCTTCTACATACATATGTATGTATATGCATGTTGAGCTGCGAATTGGCCAAGAAATCCCAAATATTATGTTAACCTTGAGTCATAGCTTTTGGGGTCACGTTGTGCGCCAGGCGAAAATCCGACAATCTCGAGTGCTCTTGGCAGCTTACAAATATTGCGTTTAATTTTGCTTTTTACACTCTTTTGCTTGGTTTTGTTGTTTAATTGTGTCTTAATTAATTAAACTACGCTGAAATTCTCGTAAATATGTATGATTTCGGTTTTATTTTCAATGTTCTTCTTTTTTTAATATCTTTTTCTTTTTGCCTAGCTGCCGCCGCAAGTGAAGGCGAGAAAAGAAAGAGAAAAACAAAAAAAAAAAAAAACTATTAGCGCTTGTGTAAATAAGCGAAGAAGACGAACAAAAACAGCAACAAAAGTATAAGCATAACATTATTATTAATTTTATATAAAAGCAACAACAATTAATTGTAATTGACTCAGTCAAAAAATCAACGTACAACTGCGAAGTGCTGCTGCGACAGGAAAATTCAAGCTACAATTGTTTCTGCTGCTTAGCCGCGTGCCGTGAAAGCTTTTTCAAGATATTTTTTTCTTTTGGTTTTTGCCATTTATTGTTTTCTTGTAAATAGTAAAAAACAACTAACTTCATAAAAATGAAAATTATTCTGGTTACATTGTTGATTTCCTTCGCATTAAGCGGTTTGGTCATGGGCGATCTGCGTTATCGTGGCAATGCTGTGCATCCAGGTGAGTGCGGGTGGAGGGCTCAGCCAAGGAACTCAGCCAAGTTATGTATTGTTTATTGCTGACAAGCCGAAAGCGTGGCCTGAAGAAGTTTTGCCGGTAGCAGCTGGTCTGTGAAGTGTTTACACTCATCCTGTCATTTCAAAAGCTGCCATGCCATGAATCTGAAACGGTGCAGACAAGTGCAAAACTGTAATTAGCAAGATAGAGCTTGACTTTCTGCTGACATGCAAGCAGGACAAGATTCCAAATTCAAAGAATTTACATGTATATTCACAATGCCTCGTTAAAGTCAAGCTAGAGCTCATATCTTTGTTAAGATATGGATACATGTCCGGAATATTCTTTGCGCAGAAGGATTTTCCAGTAACCAGTTTGTTGTTAATTTCTTTTTTATTTCATAATTAAGATTTACGTGTTCAGTTAATCGTAACTCGTGACTTCTATTTTTACATATAATGCGATTTTAATTGGCAATAATTAAATACCGTTCGGGAATCGCTGTTAATAATGTATATAAAATTTGCAAAAGTTGTGTACTGTACGGTTCATTCTCTAATTGTCAATAGATTTTCCTGGTCAATGCTACTACGAAGAACTGCAGCAGGCCATACCCAAGAATCAATCGTACAAGCCCATAAACCGTGACGGTCGCTGCGAATCGATTTATTGTCGACCTGACTTTGTACTGGAGATTGAATAGTAAGTGATCGTGAGGTTCCCATGCATAGATCGAGCTTATTATTGACATCGTGCACTCGCATTATGCTTACAGTTGCAGTCGTCACAATCTGGTGTCGACCGATACTTGCAAAATCGAATCTGATATGCGTCGTGCCTTTCCTGACTGCTGCCCGAAGTTGGTCTGCCAGACGGAGAGTAACTTCATATAAGCACAGCAGAGTTACGTATTTCTACTCATGCAAATTTATTGGCTGTTATGTAAAGTGAATTTGTTTTAATTTTTGTTTTGTTTTTAATAATTTTTGTATTTTATTATTTGTTTTTTTTTTTTTATCGGTCAAATGTAGGTAATAGAATAAATAAGCTTTGCTTTATATACTATATTTATATATATGTGTGTATGCATGTATTTAGTTTTTTTTTATTATCTTCGTTCATGCATATGTGAAACGAGTCATGATAGTAACCCATTTCGTGCTTCATCTTAATTATAGTATAAACGGGTTCTAAGCAAAACAAAGTAAAAAAAAAAAGCGTATCAAAACGTCTTTAATATGCTGAAACTGAAGACTGTTTCGTCGATAGAGTATATGTACACTATACAGACGAAACTGCATGGTCTCACAGCACCTATAAGCGAAAAACGATGATGTGGCATTTTTAAAACGAGTCAGCTTCTAGGTGCTTTCCTTCATTATGGCTATTCTTTGGGCATGATGTTGTAGTTGTGGTGGCAGCCATTGTGCTGGGCTCAAAGTTTGATTGACACGGAGAAAATGAAGACCTGTGAATTATGGATTGCAGTAATTGATAACAGATATGGTCTCCAGGACGTACAAGAAACGAACACCCAACTGTTGCACGAATCGACCACAAATACGACATCGGTTGGCTTATAAGTAGTAAAACAAGATGATGTACAGTTAAATCTCCCAAAACCGGATAAAAACACAGCGAGCTGCATTAGGCTCCGTTTATGGAAGATTTGGCTGTATGCACAACTTCCCCGAGTACTCTCGCGCTAATTGTAGAAGATTTTTTGTTCCAAGAGCCCGTGGTAGTGCGGCACTGTGTAGCGTATATGTGAAAACTTTGCCCTGAACAAAAACAAAACCTTATCTCTTGGTTACAATACTAAGCAAGTATAAAAGTAGCACGTTTTGTTTACAACGCCACAGTTTCATAAAAGATTCACTTAGTTTGACATTGCAAATACAGCAACAACAACAACAACCAGCATGAAATACCTGAGCTTAGTAGGTTTCCTGTGCATCATCGCATTCGTTGCGTATACTGAAGCGAGTACGTATGACCTGCGTTTCTAAGGGTTAAAATTCAAATTCCTTATGACAGTAAAATTTCTAAACCCATAATTGTCGCCTTCTCCTCGAGCAGCTTCAGAGCCCCTCTGCGAGTATAAAGCACTAAATGGTGAATCTGTATTATTGCCGTATTATCCCTATACGGATACGAGTCGTGAGTACATTGATTATGGCAATAATCAGAATGGCATTTGTGTGCAACGTGCGAGATGCAGCAAGGATTACAAAACTATAGTTGATAGGTAAGCATGACTGCAATTTACCTCAAGGATACCATTACCGTCCCTTAATCAATAATTGCAGTTGTGCCGCTGTTCTATTTAAACGCTGTGAGCCTGGGGCGCCTGTGCCGGCCATTGCTAAGCCCAGTTTTCCCTCGTGCTGCATTAAGTGTTGAAACGTTTTCTTAAAGAACACATGACCGGATTTTTATAAGCTATATAGGAAATAAAAAGATTTTCATATAATGTATTTTACTGTGTTTGTTTTTGTTCATAACAGCTCGCAACATTTAAAGGAAGAAAGAAAGTGCAATGGGTTTTGTTCCAAATAGTTTCGACAAAAAATAGGACCAAAGGTTAACTTGAAGTGTTAATCAATGATAATAATGAATATTTAAGTTTATCCTAGTAGCCACAGCTGCGATCGTTCAAAAGCTTTGAGGACATTTTCAGAATATTTCGTTAATTTTTTTAGAGATGAAAATGGTGAAGCTAATGAACAACAGATGAGATATACTCAAATTTATATGTATGTATGTATATAGTATATGTCGATATGTACAGACATTTGTGAAGGTTACACACGTTAAAAACGAAATCATTTTGTCAGTCTACGCTGCGTAATTCATACAGGTCTGGGAAGCTAACCTACTGAACTTCGGTTGCATTATCAACATTACAATGTTGAAAAAAAAAAAAAAAACAAAACAAGAGAACAGAATAGATCGTTGCAATTATACAATTAGCAAAGCTACAACAAAAAACAACAAATTCAACTAATAAAACTCAATTCGCACTAAACAAAGTCAAAGTCAGTGCATGGGATAATTAGCTGGGAGCCGACTTCGCCATACGCTACAGCAGCCAGATTTATTTATGTATTTGTAGCGCAGCTAGCGGTCGCTCTGGCTGAAACGTACTTGGTTCCTTCCTTCTCGTTAATATATTCATTTATTTAGTTTCTTAGCTCATCGCTGTCTATTGCTAGTCTCATCATGTAAGACACATCATATAAAAATGGCACCGGTTAAGAGCGACGCATTTAGTTGCTGCCCTTCGCTCCAACGGGTCACACACGAAAGTCACCATGCAGAAAGAATTCCTACACAGCTTAGCGATTGCCGGCCTATTGTTGGCCTTATTTGGCCCAGGACAAGTCGTCGGCGGTAGGCAACCGTAGTAATAAATCGTGGTAACCGTAATAATAAATACAAATCTCACATAACTTAGCAAAGGAGCCGATCTGCGCTTATCGCAATGCAGAGGATGAAACAATCTTCTTGAAATATTTGCCACTGCTCCGCAAGGGCCAGGACTACGTGGACTTTGGGCAGAATGGCAAATGTCTGCGACGCGCCATATGCTCTGATACCTTTAAAATCGAATTGGAGGAGTAAGTTGGCAAAACCTCAAGATCCGTAAACAAAAAATTATGCTGATTGCTTTTTTATTGCAGATGCTCTAAGCAGAAGATAAGTTGTGCCAACAAGGATCGCTATCCGGGCGTGTTTCCCGCATGCTGTATCAAATGCACTTAGCCTAGGTTTGGCTCTGCTAACAAGGATTTCATATTTATATAACTACATATATTTAAAATAAAATGTACAATGCATATTTATATGTTGTATATAAACATAATATATTATAGCAATCGCAGTAACTCAGTGACAAAAGTACTCCCTCCCATATTGATTTACCATAAAGCAAGATACCACTTTTAAAGGGATGACTGTAAGTTCTTAGACTTTCATAGATTCGAAGCGATCTTAGACAGGAAATATGTTTTGCTGCCATAACTGCCCATCCCTCCGCTTCTCCGTGTCTAATACTAAACATAGCCCACGGCCACCTTTCTAACAGCAATTTTTTTCCCTTTAGAATTGACAATAGCACTTTCCAAGAAAATTTCAGCTATTTTGCATCTTTAAGAATTTACAATAACTTCTTTAGCAACATTTGTTTTTCTTTAGTTTCGTATTTAGATTTTATTTTAAATATTTGTATAATTCAAAAAAAAAAAATCAGTTTCGCGTACACAACAAAACAAATTTATTAAAAACATACGTTTGAGTCCTACTTTTCCTTTTCTTTTTTTTAACTGTAAAATAAACAAGCATAGAAAATATAAAAAAAAAAACTTGAATTAGAGCTGGATAGCGCATAGCTAGGCTGGCGTTTAGCTATCTCTTTTAAGCTTATCTAAAAGACTCGAATATTTTTACATTTTTCTTATATTGCGCATATTTCTTTTAACATTGCTTCTTGCTTCGTGTTATTGTTTTTGTTACGTATGTTGCATTTAAAATTCAAACAAATTTTAAGTTTTTAATATGTTGGTGTTGTAATTGGTTGCAGCTGCTGTGCGCCTGCTTCTGTACGCATATTGTTGTTGTTATAGTGTGCTGCATGCAGCAATTATATATATGTAAATTATTTTTGTTGTTGGAACAGCAGAACAGTTGACAAATTGTTGTTGTTGTTGTTGTTTAAAGACTTTTAGACTTATGTGTAGCTTTTATGAGTGTATGTGTGTAACGCGTTCACGCCCTCTCTCTTTCTCCATTCTTTCCATGCATCAACTAACGCCGCCGCCTCCGATCCTCCTCAGCTATCTGAATTTGTGTGTGTGTTTCGTTTTATAGATCCTCATCGTCATCCGGCAACGCAGTCTCCTGTGCCTCTTGCAGATCACGTTCAATTTGCAATTGCCAATCCTTATCCATTTTAACTTCAGGCGGCAACAGCGCTGGCATGGCGACAAATTCGAGATTGGGATCGCCAACCAATTTACGCGCAAGCCACAGGAATGGTTTCTCGAAATTGTAATTCGATTTTGCAGAGATATCATAATACTGTAAAGATCATATGTAATTAGCCACATTATATAATGCATAGGATCAATAGAACAAAATGAAAGCAATAAGGACCAACCGCAGTCATACATGTACACAAACTGACACAAACGTTATGTCCTTATTGTTTGTTTGATTAACAAACACTCATAGTATTAGAAAATATATTTGACTCTCTGTCACTTACCTGCAAATTCTTTTTTCTGTGGAACACAATGCTCTTTGCCTTTACTTTTCTATCTTTAATGTCCACTTTATTGCCGCAAAGCACGATTGGTATATTCTCACAGACACGCACCAGATCACGATGCCAGTTTGGCACGTTCTTATATGTAACACGTGATGTCACATCGAACATAATGACAGCACATTGACCCTGAATGTAGTAACCATCACGTAGGCCGCCGAACTTCTCCTGACCGGCAGTATCCCAGACATTGAACCGTATAGCGCCACGATTTGTATGGAAAATCAATGGATGCACTTCCACGCCTAATGTCGCAACGTATTTCTTTTCAAATTCACCAGTCATGTGACGTTTGACAAAGGTCGTCTTGCCCGTGCCGCCATCGCCGACGAGTACGCATTTGAATGTTGGAATATCGCCTTCCTGCGCCATCGTTGTTGTTGTTGCTTATTATTATTTATTTAAACCGATTTAACAATTAAAACAGCGCTGGGCTTGATATTTCCTTTCACTTGTTTTTGTTTCAGTCTGTTGTTGATGTTCAATTATTGTGTTTATGCATGAAAGAAAAAAAAAGAAATTTTTTTTTGTTATAAATTTTGTAAACTTTTCGCTCTAATTAATATTATTTGAACTAAGTTATTTGCTTGCAATGATGTTGCTGTGACTCAGGATCAACGCGTACTGTGCACAAAATTTTATCCTGCGCAGCAAAGGAACCTCCACTGAAGACAAATGCGCGCCAAGAATATTACTACAAAAGCATAGTATAAAAAAGAGAACGCATGTTTGCATGCATGCCACGAGTGCGAGTGAGAACGCTTTAAGCGACAGTTGTGAGCTACCTTCTTCGAGTTGTTGTTGTTAGTTTTGTATTCTTATTGCAGCAAGCAACCAGTAAGACACAGCTGCACAGCTGCAGAAAACCATGCAAGTTAGCTGCGCCCCTTATTCTCAATTTTGACGATTCCCATACCAAACTTCCTCTCTTCTGAAGTCGGTACAGCCGGTGTTTTGAAACAGAGTTTCATATAGTTATTGTAATATTTCCTCTCTGGTAGTTCCTGGAAACTTTTTTTAACCAGAGAAGGATAAATTGAAAAAAATAAAAAAACAAGCATTCAAATTAAGAGCGCATGCGCGCGAATATATACATCGAAGAGAAGCGCGTGCCACGGTTGATTTTACTTTTTTGGAAGCTTAGTGTATCAATCATGCTTTCATGATCCTGACTTGTTGTAGTTCACAACAAACCACAAATTGTTTTGGCAACAAATTAACGCAAATACTGATTAAGAATACAGTGGGAAGTAGGTGGGGGAAAAACCAGGGCAGTCTTTTTTTGTTTTGATTTCAAACATTGATTTTAATGTCATACGATCGCAATAATTTTCGCGAAGACATTTTGAGAAAAAAAAAAAACACCTTTTCAGAGCGTAATCTGTCTTGGCCAAAGTAGCCGTTTGGGCGATTGGTTTGAAACAGTTAAATGAAAACCACCCACTTAAATTCTGCTCCGGGTCTACAAAAAAAAAAAAATCAATGATTTTGTTTTAGCCGGCTGCTAGCTCATGAAAACAAAGCACAAAATCCAATTGTCAAAAATTACTCGCACTTATGTAAACAAACTTTGCAGTTATTATTACTGTTGTTTAATTTGTTTTTCTTGGACTAGCGTTGCTGCCTATTGTAGGGCTGTGCACAGGCAAACAAATTTACTAACTTATAAATTCTGCATAAAAGCCTGATGCTTCTATTTTTCTTTGGCATTTTGTTTACATTTACTCACTCTTTTTCGCTGTCTGCTGTCACTTTTTTTTATACATGGCAGTTCTCAGCTTTACTATTTATTTGTTTTATCGTTGATGTTGCAGCCAAACAACAAGGAAATAATATAAAGCATGAGACAACATGAAGTTTTACAGTTCTCATTGAAAGAATTATCCTTGTTCTTGGGCATTGGCAAATAGCCAAATTGAGGCTAAACGCTTTTTACAAGAGACGATAAGCTTAATATAAACAATCGCAAGGCGTAAGCTATTTTAACAGTAAACATATTTTCATGCTTTTACGAAATTTGACTAAATGAATCATTGTGTTCGTTGTTTTTATGTTAAAAGTTGAAGTCTCAGAGCAGCTGCAAGTAAGGCTCTTTAAAAGCAATTTTTTTCTTTCTACTTTTAAAAAATCTTTTCCACTTGCAGGCATTTTGCCAATCGCATATTATTGACTTTTTCGCACTACTGTGCATGCACAGATAGCAGTTGCGCGTGAGTGAGAGCGCAACATGACGCACTTAAGGCGCCAAAATGAGAACAAAAAGCGCGCTGTCAACGCTGCAGTAGCCGCAACGACAATTTGCATTAACATCTTACAAAAAGACAAACATATTTGTCGAAATATTATGTTTCACGTAATGCGAATCTTTTTCTACGTAAGAAATATGACGCACAGAGCAAACTTCTAGAAAAAGCCTCAAAAAAGAATTGTAGCCAAGTATTATAAGCAATATTAATAATAGCTGCAGCGCCGGCGAAGGCAGCGCCGACGTCTCTTTGAAAAGTTTGCGGCACGGTTAAGTTTTGTTCGTGTTTAACCTTACAAAAAAGTTGCTGTTTGTTTGCATTTTGTTTCCTTTGCAATAAAAATAACTTCAATGCAAATGTTCTGTCGTTTTTTTTAAAGTAATGCAACGCGAGCACACTTGCAATTTGTTTAAAATTTGCGAAATAGATTACAAGTAACGATGAACACATGCTTTGTGAACTGTTCGGCATTTTTTTTGCGTGTTGCGCTTTGGCTTTTTTTTTTTAGAAACGCCGTCGTCGCCTAGTACAACTGTCACTAACGTTAGAACCTCCAGTTTTAATTTATATTATTGATTTTCGTTTTTATATAAAACTTACCGCAAGCACTGTTTGTTTTAATAAATTACTTGAAAATGGTCTAGGCAGCAAAAGTCCACTTCACTGCTTTCGATTTGCTTGTAGCGAAAAAAAATATCGTTTTATATTTTGCACACACACACAACGCTGATGACCGAAGCACGCTCACCTTCAGTCGAGAAAAGTCGTCAACTTTGTGGCGGTGTTGTTGAATTATGTCTACGGATAATGCGGCAATCTTTTCACAAACAGTGGAACCGGAACTATGCGCATATCTTGCTTGTACACATGCAAAACGTACCCATTAAAACGAGAAAGCATCAGCAAAGCATGTATTTCAAGAATAGTGTTGGTAAATGCGTATATAGTTGGTTCAAGCTGTTTCTAGGATTCGATTCATGAGTCTTGCACGCTAAGCTACAATACAGATGGTTAATTAGGGTCATTACTTTATTCATATATATTACCAAAAAATAATATGAATGGCATTTTGCGCATCACATTGTAGCATCAAGTTACAGGCTTGTATCAAGCGTTTTGTGTCGCAGAGTTGCTTTAGCGATGCATGGCTGCAATATGTGTGATTTCTAAGTATTCAATATTTATAAAACTTACTTCATTTATGAAGGCAGTTAGAAAGATAGTTGTTCAGATTCTAATATATAAAAACTTTACTTGCGAAGCTGCTGAGGCAGGTTTCTGCATGGTGGTTGAATAATTTTTTTTTCAAATAAGTAGGAAGCTTTATTTGATACTCGAATTTTAGAAGTTACAATCATGGAGGTTCAGAGAAAAATTAGATATTTGAATCGTAAATATGAATATAAATACTGTTTTTGGTTATATCGGTCGTTTTTCCTAGAAAAACACTCGTAAATGAAATTGCATTTATATATGAAAAATTTTGTTGTAATTTTATTTATAACTTATTTATTAATTCTATTTGAATTAATTATTAATGACAAATACGCTATTGAGCGATATCGTCAGTGGCGATAATCACAGCAACAACATCATGCGTCAGAGTGAGACAGAACAGTTTTGTGCTCTGTAAACTCTATTCTGCTTTAGCGTTGCTATTTAAGATCATTGACTCGGTTAGGTGAGGAGACAACAAGCAACTTCTGCTTTCGCATACCGTTAGTCTATTTGCTTACGTTACACCATAGATGGCGATACACATGTCATTTGTAACCGCCGATTTAATTACATATACAGTAAATTATACACCAAGCTTAAGTCATATCATGTCATATCTGCAATGTTATTTAAAGAATTTGCAATTAAGCAATGAATTTCTTAATGAAATCTATAAAAAAAAAAAATGTTTCATTTACAATTAACAATAAACTTAAATAGCAAAAAAGCAATATCTACTGTATTTCGCAATTTTTATTAACTTGTGCGAAAATTTTACAACTAAAAAAAATGTGGAATTAAACTTTATTTTAATTATACGTTTTATTATATAAAACTTAAAAAAACTATCACAAATGTTACACAGGCGATATAAACATAATAAAAAAAATGCGCTGCTACTCGCTCAAACACCGTACTGCCGCTTTGGCGTTGCGGCATCCGCACCCAACTTATTCGGATCGTTAATAATGATCAATTCCGTTATATGTGATTTTCGAAAATTACCATAATGATCATATGTGTTCGTTTGCTCTATGTGCGCATCAGCATTCTTCTCGTGTGTCTTGCACTCGTACATGGGGCAACATTTCGGATAGTCGAGGTACTCGTTGGCTGGTGGGCGTGGCACGCAGCTACCCTTCAGATCGCGGGGCACCTGACACCTGTATGCGTGCATAAGTCAATCCTTTAGTGATTGCTTTTATATAATATTTTTCTTTCTTGTCACACACTCACCCGTCCTCCCAGAGCTGCAATGTGCCCAGACACTGCACGCGTATGCATTGGCCAGGCCGTGTGAAAACGTCACCGACCAACAGTTCGCGACCGGTTTGCGCATCCCTGCAGAATTCCGGTGTATACCGTGCTATATATGTGGAGGTAAGCATTATTTTCAAATAATAAAATAATGTTTTTAAGTATATCTTTCTCAAGCGTTATCAAACAATAACAATTACCGATCGTCACTACTTAGGTAAGTACCTTAAATAGGATGAGTCGGACAGGACTCGAAATCCCGTGATTATGGCCCTACAAAGCCAAAGAGCGAAAAAAGGAGCTAATAAGCAAAGATCTATCTGCGATGTTTTTTTTAGTTTAATTTTTTAGTATGATGTTGCAACAACGACACGTTTGAGAAGAAACGGAAATTTTAGGAAAATGTTGCGAAAAACATTGGTACGTATATATGTATTTGGGTGAAATTAATTTGGAATCGTTTGGTATAAAAATCTCTAAAGTTTTAAAAAATGCTTTAATTTTGTTTAAATCACAATCTGTCACGCCAAATTATACACGAAGCAGTTTGATTATGTGCTTTGCGGCCCACATTCTAAGCTTCGAACTTGCAGCATGTTTGACAGAAGTTGCAATCGAACTTGCGATTACTTCAAAGAAGTTTACCGTTAAAGTGTTGGTTTTTAACTGATTTTCAGTTTCAGCGTTGGATTTTTGAGCAAGTAAAATATATCGTGGCGCGGGTAAATTCTCTTCACTTATCGGTGTGTGTCTCGTATAGACAGTGTGAGAAAAGAAACCTTAACATACCTAACATATTGTTAATTTATATACTATACTTTCACTACCACTAAAGGAAAACTTGGTTTTATACCCACCATATGCGCCGCATTGCAGCAAAAGCAGTAAGTAAGCCGTTAACTTGAACGTTGCCAGATCGGTTAGTTTAAACAATTGATGCATTTTATGTGTAAGGCACAATTTTATTTCTTAAAAATTTTGCACTTTCTCTCGTATGTTTTTTGTTGCTCACAAATAAAAAGTTTTTATCCTTTTTTATTACTATTTAAAAAAATTTTTTTTATGTATTAAAACAATTTTTTTTTTCAAATTTTCTTTTAGTTTGCCACACGCTTGTGGCCAAGTCTCGAAAGCAACTAAATTCATTCAAAATGAAATTGTTATCTTTATACTGGCAGAACATTCAATTCATGATCGTCCGCTGAATTATTGCTATATACCATTTAATTACATGTATGTATATGTAGTATACGTACATACATATAAATAAATAAGACATATGTACATATGTGCGTACATATATAAATGCTGTACATGTCCGTAAGTATGTTTGTAATCGCTCTAGCGCGCGATTGCTGCTTTCTCTGCTGCCTTTACATACTTAGTATACATAGTTAGTTGGTGAGGTTGGGTTTTGTCTTCCTTATCGCATATGCAGAGTCTCGACGAAATATGCAAAAATAAAAACAAATTATTTATGTACATACTTATGTATATAAATTTAAAAAAAAAATTAATTAATAATGAATAAAAACAATAGACACGTTGTTTTTTTGTGGTGTAAGCACATATTGTTTATAGGCAAGAGTACGCAACAATTGTTGGCATATGCACATATGTATATATATACACACATATCTATATACCCAGTACGCATATGTATTTAAGAAGAATTCAGCGTAAAAATAAAGATTGCAAGAAATCATCTTCGAATTTATTTGTTTGGGTTTCTTTTTTTTCACCTCTTCACCTTATTTTGTTTGCTTATTTTGTTCTTTTGTTGGTGATGACAGTTTGTTTACACTTAGCGTTTTGTTTACAGTTATTTGCGTGAATTTTATGCAATGCCAGCGTTGCCATATGTTCAAGTCTTAGAATGTTGCAGTATACACAGACATTGCATAAATGATGTGTGCACTAAAAATGCCAAACTCGGATCATGGAGAAACAAATGAAGGAGTTCGCTCAGCAGGTAGCTTTCATAACGATTCTCGATATTAAGAGATTGCCAGTGATAAAGAAGGCATAGCATGGAATAGTGTGCCTCAAATCAGAAATCACTTATAGGCGCCTTGAGTGAATTCTTACTTCGAAAGCCCAGTTACTTTCATACGTGCTGACAGTTAAGAGGACTGAAGGGCATGTACCTACTTTAATTAGCTCCATAAGCTGTTACCGCTGATAATGTTGCTGTAAAGCGGGGCTTTCCCGAATTGCTAGTAAAAAATCATTTTGAAATTGTCTCTTATCATTATATGTAATACGTTGCGGATAATCATCGCATGATTCGCATTTGACTTGGACTGCGCAATTGAAATATGGGAATGCAATCGTAATCACTTGTTTTGATTGCTACAAAGTCCCTAAAATCAAACAATTTAAATTAAGTTTTCTTCTTCTTGATTGGCACAACAATTTCTTGGAGTCAAGGGATAGATCTCTAAAAGGATTGATTTCCGTAATTTAAACTTTCTTTGGGTTAGATATATTTTATAGCTTTGCTGGAGCTTTTCTGGGGGTAAAAATATTTATTTTGTTGCATAGGCTGAGGTCGATTCAGCTTTTTAAAATACGTATACGCATTATGCGAAGCTTATTCTTTGATGCAGAACAGAACCGGCAATATCTGGTTTTTTTGATGGGTAACAGTACTTTTCTACCTACGATGCGTTTTAAATTTCTGCCATCGTATATAGCTCACAGTAATCCACTTCATTCTAGATATCTTGACTAACATAAGACCCTGACGTACTATTAAATTTACATATCGTCAAAAAAGCTGATTGTAAAAAAAATCAACAAAAAAAAAAAAATAAATTCCTCATACGAGAATGTTTGATTAAAAGAAAATATTGCATACTTTTAGGCTAAGCTTGTCAAGATATATTAAATACAGTAAGTTCTCGGTAACTGTAACAAACAGAAAACAAGGGTGCCGTGAAAAGAATATGACAACAAAAATAGCTTAACGGGAACAATTGAAATGTAGATATAATGCAATTCGTGATTTTAGGCAGTTGCAGTATTTGCGGTACTGCCTGTATCGAGAGGTGGCGGTAAGCTAGTATATACTGTAACTAAAGGTTGGTGTGCAACAGAGTATCTTAATCGTTCCTCTTGCACTGAAGGACGTTGAGGCACGTCTCTAAGAATATAATTTTTTTTTAACATTTAATCAAAAGCAAATTTATGAAAGCTTTTTTTGTTATTAATAATTTTATTGTTATTCTTCATTTGTAACTCAACTTTCATTCTTGTTGTTTCCAGTCTTGATTTTTTAATTACATATTGAGCATTGTGTACATTGCACTTAAAATTTGTGCAGTAATAATTGGGATAATCTAGTTTGAAATGCAAAATCACTAAAATTCTAAGAGACTATGTTAAATTTTAAGTGATCACATTAAATTTGCCTTGCTTTGCGTTGATGTTCACAGTTTTGTATTAAGCTATTACACTATGTGATTTTTCTAAATATAAAAACCGAAAACAATAAACAAACGAGTCTGCCAGCCTCTCACGCATTGCGTTTGACCGCTTGGCGCAAATGCCTGCAGACATTTAAATATTTGAGGTTATGCATGCACCACAACTAAGCGAGCAAAATGCAATGCGGGTAAATACATTTTTAACTAATTTTTAAGCGCAGTGTACGTGATGCTTTATGAACGTGAACAACAAATGCCGAAGAAAAGACAAAAATAAACTTACTTAACTTCTGTGTGTGACACACTGTGTGCTTAGGCTATGCGGCAAGTAAAGAGCGCAAACGCAAGTATACAAGTGAGCGCAGACGAGTGGAGAGCGCAAGCGAGAAGAGCGTAAGTCTGAGTTGACAATAAAGCGTTGATAGCACATTTAAAATACTTTCAGTTGTGTTTCGAGCGTGGCTCGGCAAAGTACAACGAACGATAAAACAAGTGTTGAAAAAAAGAAGAAAAAAAAAAGAACGACAACAACAATAATAAAAACAACGCATGAGAACGAAAACGATGGAGCACGCGCAATAGCATTTGCCAAGGATCATGCGTATGCGCAATATCATCGACTTATAAAAAGTGCAAGTGAGAGAGTTTGTGCTGCGGGCAGCAAGAAAGAATATTAATATAGAAAACATAATGTGTATCATATAATATATGTATCTACATAGCAACAACAATAAGATCAACAACAACAATACCAATAACAAGAGGCAATAACAATGCTTATAAATATTGAAGCTGCGTCGCAACGTAATAATAAAATGCAATTAAGTCACTTAATAAATTACAACAAATTGAATTAAAGCGCGTAAATAAATCAACGAGCACAAAAGAACCAACCAACCAACGAACCAACGATCCAACGAATCCACAAACGACGTTCAAGCGTGTAAAAGTTAGCGGCTGTGAAGTGCCTGCGATAGCGAAGAAAAATCAGTAAAAGCCGGCATTTGTTTATTTGTTTGTGTGCATCTGCGCGCGCGTGTATGTCTGTTGCATGTGTATGTGCATACATATGTATATATATATGTATAAGTATGTTTGTTTGTATGATTGGTATGCACAATTACGCATGCGCAAATTCCAAAAAAATGCATTAATATTGATAATTTAAAAATTAAACAAGAAAAAACAGGTAACTGTGATTTTTTAATGTGTAGTCCTATTTTTCTTTATTTAATTCATTTTTCTTTATTAATGCAATTTTATTTTTTTTGTGCATTCAATTAGCTGCTGGATAAATTAAATGAAATTAAGTTAAATACCGGTTAATTTATTGTATTTTTTTGTGTTGTTTATGGTTTTTCGTTGCTATTGGGTTTTTTTTTTTTCAAATAATGTAAATTTTGCGCTAATTAATATGCAATTGCATTTAAAATGCGCAACGCGCGGTTTTTTACGCATTTGCATGCGCTTTCAAGTATCTGATAAACCGCTGCTGGGGCTACACTGAGTACAGAAAGGTTGCGCCCAAATGGAGGAATAGCACAAATATATTGTCGACATTTCGAATAATAAATATGCATGTACAGTTTATCTACATACACGTGTGTGTGTTCGCATACTCACCTTTACCTACCTCAGCCAAATTGGCTAAAGTTCTCTCAGCAGCCTTTTGCGCTGCTACATTATTCCTAATCTTTAGCAGAATGCTGCATTACGATTATTTTAAATCACGGTTGTATTTTTCTATTTCCAGAAAAGCAGATCATTTTCAATTATTTAATATAAAAAATTTCCATTGCTTATGCTATAATTTTAATGCTGCAGCTGGGCATCTCTTATATGTTCCTATTTTTACTGCTGCTTAATTTGTTTAGATTTTCTTATATTCATTATTAATACATATTAGTTGTATTTTTGACATAATGTTTTGTTGTTTTTAGCTTGTTTAGAAATCGGTTGTCATATTGGCATATTGACAGCAGCGTATTTGAAAGTTGTCCTAACTAAAGTAAACTGATTTCATGTGTTTTGCGTAAATATTTATTTGATTTTGTTGCTGTAGTGAAACTCAAAAGTTCGAAAAAGCAAGTGTCAAATTAATGTGTCAGTGTGCTGAATATGTGACGATAAATTTACAACAACAACAGCAACGAAAAGTAAAGTAGAATAAAGTGCCAACAAATGCTTGTCAATAATAATATTAACAACAACAACAGCAATCAAAACAACACCAAAAACACTAAGAAAAGGTCAGTGTGCACAGCGAGTAGACATCCTTTGCTGTAGACTTAAAAAAAAAAAACAACAACAACAACAATATAAGCAACAATAACAATAACAACACGTTTGCACAAATAACAACAAAAACAACAACAGCCTTTTATAAAACATTAACAACAACTACAACAACAGCACAATCCCAATAAGTAGCCTCCCATAGCACGCTAACACAGCAACACTATTCCTTATACTTAGTACGTCTCCAATGTACATACTTCCTATTCCTAAATATCCCAAAAGATAAATCTTGTGCACCTACACTTCCGGCATGCAAAACTGTTTTTACTAAACCACAGCACATCTTTGGCATAAATTCAATAAACAACAATGCGTATGTTTTGGCAGCGGCAGCAACCTGTACAACAAACATCAACAGGACAAGATCAGCAATCTGAGCAACAAGAACAGCAACCGCAAGAGCCTGTACAAGCTAAACAACAAAAACAACAGGAACCAGCAGGTTGTTTACCTTTTTGGAGTTTGCTGCGGCATTCCTCCGTTTTCTCAACAAATCTTTCGCTTTCCTCTATGCACCACAGTCACACATACCATTTGGGAGAACGTGTTAAAAGCGCTACAATAACCGGTGTTTTAAATTAAGTGTGAGAGTGATATACTATATAGCATTAGGATAAGTGTTTTCCTATGGATACTTTTCAAACTGCCTACTTACGACGACAAAGAGAAATGTAGCCTTTTTGTTTTTTTCTTTAATTTATTAAATTATATAAGGATTAATTTTTGTAAGTTTAAAAGAAATAGTTTCATTTTTATTGAATTTGTGTTATTTTTCGTTTTTCTTAAAATTTAATTTGACTTTTTGAATTTAATTTTCTTTCAAGAATTAAAATTATCATAGGAGTTTTTTTTCAAGTTTATTTCCGTTTATTGGATTTAATTTGTTTTATTAAATTTTATTTATTTTAATAATTAAATATAAATATATTTATTTACTATTTATTTTGTATTATTACATATTTATAAATTGTTAAACTCTTGACAGATAGTTACTAGAATTTTTTAAAGCTCAATATAATGTCTGTAAAGCATGCTGACACGCAAAGTCAAGATGACATGTTCTGCATTTGGTAAGCATGCATTGCCTGCTTAAGTCGAAACGACAAGCTCAGCATGCTCACGATGCGAACCAACTTTATTTTAACACAGACATATCGTTATAGATTATACCTTCAATAACGGTGTGCACAGCAAAAAAGGAATATGTACAAAATCAAATAAATTAATATAATTAAT